>CABFWO010003256.1:0-82618 GCA_902155825.1 Timema genevievae | reverse complement strand
ACACACACACACACACACAAACACACACGACACAATTTTGAACAAGAGATTGTACAGTGTCTTGATCACATTGATTATATGATTGTTTCACAAAAAGTGGAAGTTTGGTATGAAGACAGTAATAATCTCTATTAAAATTATTTATTTTTGTTTTAAATATTGTCAATAGCAATATTTCTTGTAATTTACCCTTGATGATGTAAGTATTTGTGTAACTGTTTGGTGCTTTTGTAACCCAAAATTATTTTACCTCAACAACTTCTTCTTACAAGGTGGGCCCTGCAGGCCGTTATATCCATAGCGCCAATTATAGAGTTGAACGCCATTCATAAAGTTGTTGAATTCGACTTTTATCGTAAAAGAAAATACAATCTTTATAATTATGTCTAGGTAAAGACTGCGTTGTTAATGGTGGCGTTTGTTTGTGCACTCAGTTTGTGGACCAGGTTAGTATTTTGCCTCAAATTCTTTATGTACTTTAATTTATTAAGTACCATGATTTGTTGGTGAATGCCATAGCTAGCTCAGGATTGTACATTAAGGAACTATTGAAAAATAATGGGCATCCAATTATTGAATGTAATAATTTGGTGCTATTTAACCGTACGAAGAATGAGTCAAACTGCTACCTGTTCAGGTTATACGCATATCTGCTATTCACTCTAATAGGGTAGGGATGAGTAAGGAACCATTTCAGAGGTAATTTACCCACATTTGTGTGGAACGAGTGTTGGAAACGATTTGGAAAAAAAACACCCTCAGTGGACCTGACCGAGATTTGATACTCCATCTCCCCATCATCAGAAGGCCAGTCTTACACGAGAGTGACGTCATATATCGTTCGGTCAATGAAGTGGGTGGTAGCTCAATTGTTGGTAGATTTTCCCCACACATCCATCACAGGACCCCACCTTAAGCTATGATTGAAGAATGACCCTGACCATTGGACAAATCCCTGATAGCTTAGCGGCACTATAAGCTAAGGGCCCTAGGTTCGATTGCCGTGTCCACGTGTCCATTTTAAAAATTTACGAATAAACTAGACGAGTCTTACATTTAGTCCGCGTGTCCCCTGCGGCATGTCATGGTATGTTAAAAACTACTCACCATTGACTCTGGTCTGTATCGAACTCAGGCCTTGGTTATAAGTCAGGTGTCTTATTCCTGTCGCTGACAACACATCGTTTGTAAGCTCTGGTTGTAAAATGGTGTGAAGGTGTGTCAGCTAGTGGGAGGCAGGCCGTGTGGGAGATGGAAGTGTGCCAAGAGGTGATGATTCAGGGTGACACACTCCAGGAGGGAATTCCTCGCAGACACAAATATACTCGAGCGGTAAGATCTGACTTCGTAAAACTCCTCGGTGGACCGGTCTCTTCTAAGAGAGCTCTGTAGGCTACTTTTCAAGGTGCTTGGAGTTGAACTGATAGAAACACAGCAGAACAGTGGGTATCACTTCAGTAAAGAAACAAGGATAGCCACGTCATGACGGTAACCAATGGAAATAATTCAGGACAGTAATAAGCATAGATGCTTTAAGATAGTAATTAACGAAACAACTTCAATACAGTAGTTAGTGAAACAATTTCAATAATACTAGCTAAAATACTTACCCTTTAGCAATTTGTGGTTAATTTTTTAACCAAAGCTATTAGGTTCAAAATGTCATGTCTTTGCATACGAAATTCAACCTACTTGCTTTAGTTGTTTACTGAAATGCTCAATGTCAAAATATGAACCTCTTTGTAGTTACATAATTTGCCAACAGAGAGTATCAGTTATTGTGGTCGAATATTCGACCCATTGCTCATCTATGCATTAGCGTGTGGATCGTCTTTGCACTTGTTGATATAAGTATAAAATTTTATTAGTTATTTATTAATAATTACTGAAGTTGTTTTTTGTTATGCATATGTAAGTAATAAAGTATTGATTGTGTATAATAAACACTTTGTAATAGCCAAATTAGTTTTAATATCTAAATCTCATTCTCAAACTGGTTTCCTAACCTCAATTTTCACAGTTTTTTTTTATTTTGAATGTTATTTACTATATATCTGAAAAAATATTTTACAAAATGAAAAGGGATTTGTGGATTATAGTAAATATAGAATATATTTCATAGGTTTCCGATAGCTGGATTGTTTCGACAGACTTGTTATAAACAAAACAATGTTACTGCTACACTTTGTTTTTCAGGTTACGTGCGATAGTAAATCATAAGTTACGATGGAGTATTGTGTGTGGTATTTAGGGAATGCTTATTATTTATTTGCTGTATTTTGCTGGTGATAATTTTTTATGAGCATTTTTATTAAATAACATTAAAAATTCATAAAAATACCATATTAAATTGTATTTTTATAAAATATATACAAATGAAATATAACATTTTTATAAGAGTATTTATAAAATAAAGATTGTTTTTCCTTAGGTTTGTATGTGTTTCTTTGTCATAAGTTCTCAGGCATTTTCTAATTTTTGCATTTTTTAGATTATTTCGTCTGGATATTACTAGTTATCTAAAAGAACTTAATGAATAGCAGGCCATTGATTCAGACTAGAAAACTATGAATAAAAAATATTTCATACTTAAGTTATTTTTATAATTAATTTTTTAACTGTTAAAATTTAACTAATTAATAAGTTGTGTAAAAATAGTGAAAAAAGCTTATTCTAGTTTATTACATAATATTTCAACTGTGGTTAACCAGTTGAACTTCTTTGTCCCGACAAAGCCCTAGCCAGACTGTGGTCAATAATTTAACCACACATTTCTTTCAGTATTTCAGTTGAAAGATGAAAAATTATAAAATTATCCCTTTATGGTGTTAATACAAGAGGTATAACATTGTGATGGATTATACAATTTATTGGGAAAAAAGTTTTGCCCTATAAAGGATGAGAGTAACTAGTGAAACCACTTCAAGACAGTAACCGATGAATCAACTTCAACAGTACTAGCTGAAATACTTTAAGACAGTAACAGATGAATCAACTTCAACAGTACTAGCTGAAATATTTTAAGACAGTAACAGATGAATAAACTTCAACAGTACTAGCTGAAATATTTTAAGACAGTAACAGATGAATCAACTTCAACAGTACTAGCTGAAATTCTTTAAGACAGTAACAGATGAATCAACTTCAACAGTACTAGCTGAAATATTTTAAGACAGTAACAGATGAATAAACTTCAACAGTACTAGCTGAAATACTTTAAGACAGTAAGAGATGAATCAACTTCAACAGTACTAGCTGAAATACTTTAAGACAGTAACAGATGAATCAACTTCAACAGTACTAGCTGAAATACTTCAAGACAGTAACAGATGAATCAACTTCAACCGTACTAGCTGAAATACTTCAAGACAGTAACAGATGAATCAACTTCAACAGTACTAGCTGAAATACTTTAAGACAGTAACTAGGGAAACTTCTTTATTATTATAATACCTTATTTACCAGAGGCCACGGATATTTATTTTAGAATAGTATCCCAATATTGGATCGTAGGATTGGACAAATGGAGAAACTATAATTCAAGTAGTACCCCGAACCTACAATTGGTAAATCATGTGAACAATACAGACATATATTATTGGAAGGGGTAATTTTATCATATTAAATCATTGAGAAATTAATCTGGCTCATGATCAATTTATAACATGTACTATTCCCCTTAATGAACACGATGCTCTCTATGTTAGAATGTTGTGCAGCAGGATAGTTCTGTAATCTGTTTCACAGCTCTGATAGCGGTGAATATTGATACTTTTAACTTCTCCAAGCATTCACATTCCTCTATTCAAACCAATAGTATTTATGGATATATATACACACAAGGTAAACATTGAAGCTAGTATGGATGTTTACATAGTATTAGGTTAATTCAAATCAATTAATTCAAATTAATTTTAAAATAATAAAAGAACAAGGGACTTGGACACGAAGCCAGCTAAGCCAAGTATCTTTGGCTCGATTCCAGAGTCCAGATATAATTTATCCGCTAAATTATTTTAAATCAAAATTATTCTCCTAATCTTAATATGAAAAAGATTGCAGGTTAGTAGACCATATGTGTTTGTGTCCATGATATAAATTCTAGGTTTTATTGTAATAACCGTTCATAAGCCATAGTTAAAAAATATTTCAAGTATAAGTCAGTCTGACCGATCTTCATAGCATCTTACCAAGGTAAAATATCATCACACAGGTCAACATTATTTCTTTCTGGTCCAAGTCACAGTACTTGTAGTTAATCACACAGGTCAACTTTCTTTCTTGCTGGTCCAGGTCACAGTGTTTGTAGTAAATCACCCAGGTCAACTTTCTTTCTTGCTGGTCCAAGTCACGGTGTTTGAAGTTAATCACCCAGGTCAACTTTCTTTCTTGCTGGTCCAAGTCACAGTACTTGTAGTTAATCACCCAGGTCAACTTTCTTTCTTGCTGGTCCAGGTCACAGTGTTTGTAGTAAATCACCTAGGTCAACTTTCTTTCTTGCTGGTCCAAGTCACGGTGTTTGTAGTAAATCTCCCAGGTCAACATTATTTCTTGCTGCTCCAAGTCACGGTGTTTGTAGTAAATCACCCAGGTCAACTTTCTTTCTTGCTGCTCCAGGTCACGGTGTTTGTAGTAAATCACCCAGGTCAACATTCTTTCTTGCTGCTCCAAGTCACGGTGTTTGTAGTAAATCACCCAAGTCAACTTTCTTTCTTGCTGCTCCAAGTCACGGTGTTTGTAGTAAATCACATAGGCCAACTTTTCTTTCTTGCTGCTCCAAGTCACGGTGTTTGTAGTAAATCACCCAGGTCAACTTTCTTTCTTGCTGCTCCAAGTCACGGTGTTTATAGTAAATCTCGGTGACAGATCAGACTATTGATTGTTTTTGTGAAACTTACTTTTTCAGACACCTCAACCACTATATTATTGCTTGTGAGCCCTGTATTAATAGATTAAAAATATTTAATGACCAACATTAACGATTTTTTGAATTTACTTTTGAAAACCTTTTTATGATAATCCTCTAAATAAAAGTTTGTATTTTAAAAAGTAAATGATTAAATAATTTAATTTTTGTTAGAACTCTATAAATTGATGTAGAAAGAAATGGTAGTTTTCTGAAATGGCAGCTTTCCCTTATTTTATGAAATTGGAAATGTTTGACACATTCCCAGCATATAAGTTCAAATTAATTAAAAAAGTTATGAAAATCAATTTAATACATATTTGGGAATCATTGTCTTAAGGATTGCGTTACGATTTTAAATATAAATTTTTTCTTTATTTTGTATATTCATTTTTTAATTAATTAGTCTCTACTGTATTTGCTCAAAATCATGGAAAATGTCAGAAATATTTATTATGTGCGAGTGGTTTTACTAATATAGGCCTATATATATATATATATATATATATATAACCATTACATTTTTTAAATAGAGTAAAGGTTTTTGGAAAGTTTTCTCTTTGTTAAATCTTAACACCATTTCACCATGCGTATTTTATAACTATTTTAACATAAACAAATACTTTGATACTTCACTTAATTTTCTGTAAATATGATTAACGAGTCGCCATTAATGTTTCTAATATGAAGACAACGCACTTTAATTGTTTCATTGATAAGAATGATTTTCTCCCTTTCCAGGATGAAGAGATTGATTGGTTGCTCATCTTTCAAAGAAAGACACAAAAGTTACTCTTCTTTCAAGCGATATTGTATGTTCTTTACCTTCAGAGTTTTTTACTTTTCAATATGAAATCGCCAAATTAGTTAGAGCACTTGAGGCTATACAAAAGAGGAGTTTCCTAAAATAAGAAAAAATCGTAACTCCCCTTGTAACACATACGGTGACCAAATAGACGTGACACCATGTGTCCGCCACCCGCACAGCAGTTGTGTAGGAGGAGTTGTCTACAACCAACACCACAGGTGACAGAAATTTATCACAGACTGACAAATAAGTAAATCATTGTTGAATGATTAAAATAAAATAACCTAATTATTTTATACACTAATTTTAAAATAATGCTAACAATTGAATATATTTTAAGTGGGTAGACTATAAATAGATACAGGATTATCTATATTGGAAAAGCTCAGTATTCGTATTTGTAAAAAAAAAGTATAAATGTTTGGATTAACAAAATATGAACTTTACTACTTCTCTAATAATCCAAATGAATAAAATTAAGAGTTTGTCCGTCACGAGCGTTGCGAGATATTTACCGCACTCAGAGGTATGCCATTTTATAATTAGTTACCGGCCTCGGTGGCGTAGTTGGTTAACGCGCTAGTCGTGTTGAGCTCGACCACCGAGGACGGGGAGATCGAAGTTCGAATCTCGGTCGGGTGAACTGGGGGTGGTTTTTCCGAAATGGTTTTACACTCTCCCTCCACGCAAATGCGGGCTCACTTCCTCTAAATTCAACCCTCCCAATTCCTAATCCATTAGCCCATGTGCAAGAACATGTACAACTCGAATACCAGAGTCTTAAAACTTTGATTACAATTTAAAATACGGGTCGGAAGCAAAAAGAGCCAGCCAAAACACAGATCTTAATAAGGCGCCAAGTTTAATGCCACCTTCCTCGTACAATCATTAAATGAAGAACATTTCTGCCGACCAGCCCCGGGTACTTCAACTAGTTAATTATGTAACTAACGATCCCTAGTATGAGTGTGAAGGCAATTTGTTTCATGAGCTACCTAAATGCATAGTATGAGATTAATAATAAAAATTTTGAAATTTATATATAATTATTTTGTAAATACAATCAAAATGATATCAACGTATTTCACCTAGTCAAATATTGGACTATGTCATAGAGACTTAGCGAGAATCTAGCTCTAGAAGTAATATTGTTATTGTATTACAATAATAGCGATCACAAAATTAGTGTTTTATAAGTTATTCATTTAGTATCACAACATTCATTACTAGACCCACTTCGGTGGTCGCATGGTCTAAGGCATCACTCTCGTTTTAGACTAGACAGATTACCGATGACAAGAATATTGGTGTTAAAATCTCGTTCGGGTGTACTGAGGTTGGCTTCTCCAAAATGATTTTCCCATTTCCCTTCACTTAAATGCGTATACACTTATTCTAAATTCAACTTTCCTCATCCCTAACTCATTAGTGTTATTAGTAGGCCTACATATGCGTATAACCTGAGAAGGTAGTAAGACGGGGTGCTAGAAAAGATATTAGTTTTATTTGGTACTTACAATAACACTTTACTATACAAGTGGAGGAAGTATGTTTCTTTTAAATACAACACATCTTTTAATCGACATTAGTTCTCTCCAAATTAAATACTTTCAATAACCGTTCTATTTATTTTAAAAGTGTTTTCTGGTGACTTAATCCTCTAACGGATCTGAATACGCTTTAAATTACCATGACCTTGGGAACCACGTGGTTTAAGTGGCGGTAAAGGTGTCGAAAGAAGAATAGAAGATTCACACATGACACTGAAATATGGCAACTTCTAAAAATAGCAAGAACTGTCTCTTTTTTTTTTTAGATTCAGCTTAGCGTGAACGTCAGACGACTTTTGTTTACTTCCAAATCCTAGCTTCCCCCTTGTGCCACCCACACCCCCTTCCTCTCCTCTTTGTGGACCACTTGTTTGGCTGCACGTCCGTCGAAACGTCACTCTTACGAATCATCGTCAGCGCTCCCCGAGGCGGATTCCTGAAATAACTCATAACTCTTGTCAGGGGCATGCGCCGAAATCCAAGACGACGCCAGAGCAACTGTTGTCTTTAAGGGTGCGGGGGAAAGGGGGAGGATGGTGACAAAATGCCCGGATAATAAGCACAAGAGGAGAGAGATTGAACGGAAATAGAACAGCTCCGTTACTGATATTACAAACACGTTTCCTTCTTGATATTTCGTCGACTAGAGCTTTTGTATTTACTTAGCTGCGATTTTATATTGCGAAAGGAATAGTGACGCAACTAACTATAGATGGTCATGTGGTTTGCTGTTTTTTTACTACAAACATAATTTTTACCGTTGGCCATTTATAATTTGTCAGGAGCTTTTACATACACGGTCGTTACATTAGTAAAAAAATGTTTAAAAAAAGTATAGCATGATAATTCATTGTTTTTATTTTACTTATTTTTCATGTTCATATTTAATTTAAAACTGGTTTGTGATAAGAGGCATAGTATCATTTGATTTTAAATCCTCCAAGTTTTAAGAAAACCAACATTTAACAACACATGTTACAACTCATTACGTATAGTATGTAGTAGTTCAATAGTAATACTACATGTGTATAGTTTAGAATGAAGAGGAATGAGGTCACTTGTGGGGCTTAGAATGAGGAGGAATGAGGTCACTTGTAGGGCTTAGAATGAGGAGGAATGAGGTCACGTGTAGGGCTTAGAATGAGGAGGAATGAGGTCACTTGTAAGGCTTAGAATGAGGAGGAATGAGGTCACTTGTAGGGCTTAGAATGAGGAGGAATGAGGTCACTTGTAGGGCTTAGAATGAGGAGGAATGAGGTCACTTGTAGGGCTTAGAATGAGGAGGAATGAGGTCACTTGTAGGGCTTAGAATGAGGAGGAATGAGGTCACTTGTAAGGCTTAGAATGAGGAGGAATGAGGTCACTTGTCCTTTGCTGATTATAAGCACTCACTCCACTATCTGCACCTGGGAAAAATTGATTTGCATTTAAAAAAATAAACTTTTTATTATTTTCTATTCTAGATGAACTTATGTTTCAACATACATTTGTAATCATCATCATCATCATCATCATCATCATTACACCCTATCTCTATCTTGAGCTAGTTCTATCCAGTCCACCACGGATATTTCTAATCATCATCACCCGCCTCGGTGGCGTAGTTGGCTAACGCGCCAGTCGTGTTGAGCTCTACCGCTGAGGACGGGGAGATCTAGGTTCGAATCTCGGTCGGGTGAACTGGGGGTGGTTTTTCCTAAATGGTTTTCCACTCTCCCTCCACGCAAATGCGGGTTCACTTCCTTTAAATTCAACCTTCCCCATTCCTAATCCATTAGCGTAATTAATACTTAGGCGTATAACCCGAACGGGTAGTAAGACGCGGTGCTAAATATTATATTATTATAATATCTAATCATCATCCCGGCAGGAAGATTCCTAAAGGTAGTTTTCATAAATAGGCCAAATTGCCTTAGTTGTAGAGGATTCGAAACAAACACATTTACAAAAAATACTAATAATTTTGTTGCAAAGTCGGTCTAATTTTATAATTATCTAAGATTTGTTTGAATGTTGTACAGGATCTATAAAACTTCCTATCTTGACTTGGCACTACGTCACAGGTAGACAACATCGTTAGTTAGGATTCTTTTAGAGATGTCCCATGTTTAACTAGCAATTAGTAATTCTGTAAACAGTAGACCTGACTCCCTCCATTATGAAAATAGCAGATTTCATCGGGTTAATAATGATATCATGTTCTTCCCCTTATAACTCTCTTATCATTACTCTTTACATTTGAAGTAGATATTTTTCCTTGGTGATTAAGTTAAACAGAAAACAAATTTACACAATATGCAATAGCACTTTAAATTAATAGAGAGTAACCCCTGTTTACATGTTTCAAGATGTCAGTCTCACAATATAGATGTAAAAAGTATTCCTTAGGTCTTCGATCGATTGCTTAGAATTATATATTAAAATCAGTGCGATAAATTATTACAAAACATCTCTTGATGAGGAAACTTATTGAAACGGAAAACCAGATTGAAAAACTATGTACAGTACAGTAAATACATCGTTCACCCTAGGTTAAAAAAAAATCCCTTCCTAATTTCGTTAAAATTGGTCCATGGCTTTGGCAGCTATCTCTGAACAGATATACAGGTTTTTGAGTGGCCGACATCTTGAAACGGATAACCATTTCTAAGATTACATCCACGTACATATATTTTTTGGCTTAGGTTCAAAGAGGATCTTCATCAAATTTTATTTAAACTGGGCCACGTATTTTACAGTTACTGCGGAACAAATATACGGATAGATGAAAAGAAAAAAAAAGCTAAAGGGGCTATTTAAAAAAGAAATTCACTCTACCCGGTCAGCTATGTTCTTGTTTATGAAAACTGGTGAAGTTTTTTTAGTTGCTCAGGCGTGGTTGACAAAATGTATCTACATAGATAGATATATATATATATAATAGAAAATGCTAACTATATAAAAAGCAAATGCTTTATTTCCTGCACAACATCTCACTAATGTTAGCCCCAAAGTTGGTCACAAGAAGTCCAGATGGATGAAGGTGATAATCAGGGCCACGAGTCTCCCAGCCATGACCACGACTATCAAGCTCATGAACACGACATCAGCTCCACACTTGTCCTTAGGGACGAGAAAGTTCAGAACCAGGAACAGGCCAAGCATTGTCAGTAACTCCAACACGTTCAGAAGAACCATCCTGCGGTGTTGTCTCAGGATGAACTCTCGAGTTGGACTCGTCAAACATGGAAGGCTCATGGCCATATAACTGCTGAGGATGGTTGATCTCGCCAATTTGACACACCAATATCCGTTCCAGTGGTGTACTCTTGAGCTTCCTGGGTTTAAAGTATAAACTATTATTAGAGAACCTGATTTGTTTTAAGCTGACTTAGTAGTTCTGTGAACAGTAGACCTCTCTCATGCTATTTAAATAACGCAAATAACAACATGCTAAGAATCATGTCATGATCTTATTTTTACCACAATATTAACATTCCCCTTTGGATTACAAGTAAGTAGTAGTATGTAGATGATATTTAAATTATATATTACAATCATTAGAAATCTGCTACTAAATGAAAAATCTTTTGGGCGGCTGCCATATTGAAACAAGTAAGCAGATCGAAAAACCATATAGATACAATAATTGTTTGTATAGGTTCAAATTTCGTTAGAAATGGTCGACGCATTTCACTGTCATCACGTGGCAAATATCTGGACAGACAGACAGACGAAATTACACGTGGTTGAGTAAAAACAGAACCTCGATTTTCTCGG
This sequence comes from Timema genevievae, assembly GCA_902155825.1. Lineage (NCBI taxonomy): Eukaryota > Metazoa > Arthropoda > Insecta > Phasmatodea > Timematidae > Timema > Timema genevievae. The sequence goes on along the minus strand of CABFWO010003256.1, from coordinate 71,595 downwards.
TTGACCCAGTAATGGTATTTTTGTAAAATTTAAAGTGGAATTTTTTTTATAAAATGTTGGTATGTTGAATATTTCTTTGGATGAAATTGGTAACATATCAACTAATATGTAGGCGCTGTTTCCTCCAAAAGAAAATTTGCTGCTAGAATAAGTGTTTGATGAAAAAAATCAAACATAGGAGGTTAGAAGGATGTCATTTAATTGTGTCTTTATTTTTTCTTTCGTATTTTTTAAATATTTATCTTCGGTCACAGTATGATCGATAGAAAGCCGATTCAAACATATCTATTAATGATGGTATTTTGTTGGTAGAAGTGCTTTTCCTAGACAAAAGGATTTTTATTGGAATGTTTAAATACTTAAGTACTCTATGGCATTAGAAACTCGAAAGCTTATTGACAAAATTACAAAAGAAGCCACCTATACCTATATCCAGTTCTATCCAGTCCACCTCATTACACCATATCCCTATCTTGAGCTAGTTATATCCAGTCCACCTTATTATACCTTGACCCTATTTTGAGACATTTCTATACAGTCCACCCCATTAAGTCCAATATCTTTAAATTCCATTTTAATGTTATCCTTTCATTCGCATCTAAACCATCATTCGTGTTTAAAAAGTCAAATCTTATTTTGTGAATTTATTTTATTTCTTTTTATTCCGCACATCTATTATAAATTCCAAAACTCCATAAGTAACTTTTAATACGTTTTGATAGCCATTTTAATGTTCTTCATATAAGTTGTTAAAAACACCTCATACGAAGTGCCGATGTCTCTACATCATGTGCCAAGTTGTAGTATTGTTGCGTTCCGTGACTGGACTCATAATTAGAGTTCCACCATGAGTAGAAAGTTAGTGCTTGTAATGTCAATTCCAGTCCAATGACACTCTATTGTGCACTTAACTGGCCAATCTTCTGCGAATGTTGTATTGTAATGAAGCGAGCTATTGTAAAACTAACATAAAGGACCGGCTACACGGAGCCGCACCGCACCGCATTTTTCAGGTGGAATGCTATCCATGTTTTTAAACGCAAGTGGCTACACGAGTCCGCACAGCACCGCACCGCACCGCACCGCACCGGCGCGGATAAATCTTCAAGAGAGCATTGCTCCGTACTTTTTCGGTGCGGTGCGGCTCGTGTAGCCACTTGCTAGAAAATGCGGTGTGTTGCGGGTCGGCTCCGTGTAGCCATACCTTAAGATGGGGTGGTAGTGAGCGTGAGTTTAGGGCAGTATTTTCGAAGTTTTATATCATAAACATTTATTTGGCCAAAATAAATCAAATATTTCTTCTATAGAATCATAGAGTTTAGTTTTCCGCAAACGCTAATCTCAACAGTTCTTTAATATCTGTCAAGGGTGTCCTGGAATTTAGTGACAACTTTTTCTCTGCATTTTAAAAGTTTGTCACCAAATGCCGCTATGCTCATGAGAGATATTCAAGAACTCTTGAGATTAGCATGTGCAGAAAGCTTAACTCTATGTTTCTATAGAAGAAATATTTGATTTATTTTGGTCAAAAAATGTTTATGCTATAAAAACTGCAAAATTAATGCACTAATCTGGTGCTCACTACCACCCCACCTTAACTATTGCTACTAGGGGCCGTGCCCACAAGTTTTTTTTTATAAAACTCCAATAAGCCAATCGCGTAGGCACTGAGGAAGAATAATACAAATATTAATTTATTTAATTTGTTTGAAGTATTTAACCTGCAATTTCTGAACAGCACATGAGCATTTCTATGAGCGACCCCGGTCGAGCCCTGAAACGAGCACTTTATTTCAAGACCACCAAGGTCGACTAATAAACATATTTTTAACATTCTCTAAGCACCATGTCACACTACTCGTTCAGTTTGTACACCTATTATAACAAAGAGATGAGAAAGAGTGAATTTAGAGGAAATGTTCTCGCATTTATGTTGCGGGATAGTGGAAAACAGTTTAGGGAAAATCATCCTCAATACACCCGAATAGGATTGAACCCCGATCTCTCCAACATCGGCAGACCAGTCTATTGCAAGAGTGACGCCATAGACGATGTGTCCAGCCAAGTGGGTCAGTCCGCATTTAATTAAACTTAAGAAGTATGACGTAGGGATGATGAAGGTAGAATTCTAGAGGAAATATACTTGTATTTGATTGTAGAGAGAGAGTAAAACCACCTAAGGAAAATCTCCCATCAACCCCCGAACACGTGTTTGAGCCCTGTAAACCCGTAAGTAGCAAACCAGATCATAAGAGGATGACGCCTTATCCCATGTTTCCACCAATGAGGGTACATAATTTCTATATGATGCTCTAATCAATGCATGCTAAAGCTATAATAATATCAAGAGTGATGGTGACCTGGTGGTCTAGGGGTAAGGTGTCAGACTTCTGTGTTGGGGTCCGGGGTTCAATCCTCAGTCCTGGCACAGATTTATCTGATTACCAAACCCTTCCTTCACCTCTGACAAGACGTGTATTAATCACAACTTGTGAATGTGAGGAATGCCAGGCCTCCACCTTGGTTCGGATTCCACGTTAAACTGTAGGTCCTCCATTTCATCTCACAATCACCCTACCATTGCACACTAGCGTAAGTGCGTATAACCCGAACGGGTAGTAAGACGCGGTGCTAATAATAATAATAATATCAAGAGTGCTATGTTTTGATTGTTGAAGTGCTCCGGAAGTTATAATCTGCAATCAAAGGGCATCCAAATGTTGTTTGAGTATTTGAATAGCCTTTTCTCCAATCAAGGTTAGGGTATTCTAGCTGGTAGGAATATTCGTCCTTTGAATAAACAATAACCTGATAACATTATTTAAAATTCATTAATCTCTCACGTCATTCACGCGGAGTGACTCACCAGCGAACGGATCACTCTTCACTTATGCAGCTTTTCATAAATAGAAATATTGGTTTGTGCTCAGGTAATAATAAATAGCACTGTCTTTGTTTTGTTTCATATTTGCAAGATGAGGGTTGATATGAGGCATTGCCAAGGAAATGGCTTCAAGAATTAATAATAACAGTTAAAAAAACCTTAATACATTTGATTATTTATAACAACTTTGAATATACATAAACCATCTGTGTTGAAGTTAGTGTAACAATCAACCCGACACTTTTAGCTCAGTAAGTAGCATGTCTGTCCACTGAACTAAGGGTCCAGGGTTCCATTTCTAGTATGGGCAAAAAATGTATCATTAGTGATATGTGAGTTTCATCTCTCAGAGTGTTGAATTAACGGCTGGGAGCTGGGTGTTGTGTCTGTTCTAGATTTAAGTTAGTATATAAGTCGTGTGCTGATATAATCATTCGGTTCAGAAAGTGCACGTTTAATACCTCAAATAAATTAAAATTAAATAAAAATGTAACAATCAAACTGAACATATTTAGCCATTCACTTTTTCTCAAAGTATAAACATTGTATTTGAGAGATTTTAATTTTGATAATATAGAATAACAAATGGTAATGGGTTGATTTAAAAATATATACATCTTTATCTTGAACTCGTTATATCCAGTCCATCTCATTACACCCTATCTCTATATTGAGCTAGTTATATCCAGTCCATCTCATTACACCCTATCCCTATCTTGAGCTAGTTCTATCCAGTCCCCCTTGATACACCATACCCCTATCTTGAGCTAGTTTATCTAGCTGATCTAACTAGAAAATGACATCCATAACTGTCTGACCAGTCACCTTTGTATTTAAATACACAGGCAATGGCAGCCATTTTCCGATATGGAGGCAAAACTACCATATTCTTAAACATGCGATGAGCTTCTTACACCCCTAAGTGCCTGCCCAATCATGTTGGGGGGAAGTGCCTCTGCGAGAATATGGGCGCAAGCGTTGTCTGTTCTCCAGATAGCTTTCTACTACGAATGTACTATATATACAGAACTTTTGTGTTGAAAGACCGCATTGTTCAAGATTCACCTATTTCAAAACGAACATCTCTCTTTTCTCTGTGCGAAACCAGATGGGCTGGTAAACATGAGAAGTTATGGGATTCAAAGTAGTGTACAAGTCAGTAGTTAATGCGCTGGAAAAACTTCAGTCTTCAGGGAATTGAGAAACTTCAAATTTAGCACATCAATTATTATAGTGCATTACTGCATTGCGGTCTGTAATATGCTTCATTCTAATTGAGAAAATATTTTCTTTTACGCTGCAGCTGTCAAAGGCACTTCAAAAAATAGAGATTGATATTTATGAAGCCTGATCTCATGTAAATACAGTTTTGAAAGTTTTAGAACTGCAACGCAGTAATTCCGAAGAAGAATTTAGGACACTGTATGCAATAGCATTAATACTGGCGGCAAATGTTGGCGGCACTATCACAATGTCCAGATCAACTGTGCATCAGGTTCATAGAGAAAATGTTCCAGTCTCAGGTCCAGAGGAATACTTCAGGAGAGCAAAATTTATACAATTTTTAGACAACGTAATAAGACAATTAAAGGAACGCTTCCAAAACTACAATTAGCTTCTCTAAAACATCCAAAAAGTGATCCCTCAACATCTTGCAGATGATGAAAGTGGCCAAAAATTGCAAGTGAGTGTAGAGTTCTACAGATACATTTTTCCACAGCTTGACATGTCCTCAGGAGAATTTCAATTATGGAAGAAGAAGTGGAGCAGTGTAAGTCTAAAAGACAGGCCAAGCACTGCATTAGAAGCATTTTTTCAGTGTAGTAAAACATTTTACACAAATGTGAGGATACTTCTTCTAATACTGGCGACTCTTCCCATCTCTACTGCTTCATCTGAAAGGTCATTTTTGACATTGAAAAGATTGGAAAGATACCTGCGTAACACCATGGCACAAGATCGCCTAACCAGCCTTATCCTTCTCAGTGTCCACAGAGAAATCGAAGTGGACACAGATGAAGCTATCACTAAGTTTTCACTGAGTCCAAGGAGGGTAGATTTCATCTTGTGATGATAGTAAATTTGGACTTTTTTTAATTAATACAAATTGTAATATTTTTGTGCCATTACATAATGTATTATAGTTAAATATAGACTATATAATTCTATTCTGACTTGACAACACACACACACATATATATATGTATATATATAGGTAATGTCAAGTCATAGCTTGTAAGAGTTTAGTATGTATGTTGTTTTTAAATCACTCATAAATAGTTTTTCCAGTAAAATTTTGTTTACAATAAACACCCCCCACCCCCAAACCACCGAAATAATTTTCACCGAAGCCCCATGTTCGAGAACCATCGCTATCAATAGCTCTCGAGAATGGTCTTCTCAAAACATACATAAGTAAGGGTTATGTTAATCTTTGAGTTTTGTTTCTTTCCATTACTAGCTTTAGACAAGCTATGTCTTGTACCATGCTGTGTCAGATTTATTTGGTATGTTTTATAATTATTTTGTATTTTTCTGCGCACAAGAAATTATTTGTGTATTGCAATTTATTTACATGAAGCTTTTTAAATTTAGTTTAGAAAGCTTATTATTTCACTGGCATTAAAAATACTACTAGGCCTACTTTGATTATTTGTAAATAAGTTCACATTTTTTTTAGAGATGGTACACAAATAATATTGGATTCAATCTATTTGTGCCAACCGCTAAATACCACAATGCCTTGTGTGATAGTTCCAAGAGCTCATTTAAAACCCTAATTGAACCGCTGGTGTCAACTTGATGTTTTGTCCTTTGTAACACCCGAATATCCACACATAATGGCGAGGTGTTGAGCTGTATGTTCTGGTTTGTTGTAATGTCACCGGTATTTTGGTCCACGTGTTGTGGGGTAACCTTTCAAAGGCAAATGTCGGGACGCACAATACTACAGCTTGGCCGATTGGAATCCTATTCTGTTGGGATTCGCCTGACCTTTCATATTGGTTTGTGTGTGTGTGTGTGTGTGTGTGTGTGTGTGGAGGGGGAGGGGAAGGAATGCGCAGAACGGAAATATATACATCAATAAACATGTTATGTAATGTGGATAGCACAGACTGGCACTAAGACATGGAGGAAAATTAATATTAAATCATTAGTGTGTTAAACGTAATAATTGAAATAAAAATATTATTCAGTCTTAAAATATACATACACTCTTTTAGTAGTCATAAAAATATAGTTCTACCACCAAATTTGAGGAAAATAACACTTATTTTGGTCATCGCGCCATATTACCCAATTAGGGCATATTATGTACTGTACTAATCACGCTAATATGTCAGGGATGAGGAGGTTTGGTTTTAAACGAAGTTTGTCTGCATCTGCCTGAGGTATTGTGGGAAATAATGTATGAAAAAACACCCTCAGTACACTTGAATGGAATTCGAACCCCGATCTGCCTATCATCGGCAGTATAGTCTACTGCGAGAGTAGAGCGTTAGACCACGCGGCCACCGAGGCGGGTGGCAGTAAATATTAATTATGCAGAATTAAATAGTCAAAGCTATTATTTATGCTTTTAGTGAGGATTACTCCATCTAGCTATCATATTCTGAAAATGGAAAAATGACACCAATTTACAGAATATGATATCTAGATGGAGTAATCCTCACTAAAAGCATAAATAATAACTTTGGCTATTTAATTCTTAATATGCAATCGCGTACAATTATAATAATTGTACAAATGGCAGCAATAAGCCAACTACCGAGTCGAGGATGGCTGCGTTATCTGATAGCTCGTGATATTAATAGTCACATACTTGTAGCCGACGATTTCCGCTAAGTCCATCATAGGCTCTGCCTTAAAATATGAGTGAAGAATGACCCTGGGCACGGGACGATTCCTGGATGGCTCAGTAGTTAGAGCATTGGAGTACTAAGCCAAAGATCCCAGCTTCGATTCCCGTGTCCAGGTGTCAATTTTCAGAATTTATTATGTAGTTAATAATGCATTATGTTTTTAAAAATTTATCTTGATATTATTATTGTTTACATTTTATATTAATACATGCACTTGAGATTAGCAATATTATAATGACGTGTTATATCACGATTAAATTTTATAAATCCTCGAGTGCACAAGATATCAAGCCTGGCCTCCCTCCTTTTCCCCGCTTTTGTCTTGGGCATTTTTCTTAGTTCTTCTTCACCCTACTTCCTTCTTTCTTCCTAGAACTTTCATTACTGTTGCTTCATGGTAAACGGGCCTTATTAGTCGTAATTAATTGTAAGGTTTCTATGTGAAGGATTCAGGAAAGACGAATAAAAAAAAGGGCAAGCTAAATTAGGCTTTCTACCCCGAAATAAAAAAAAAGCGTGACATTTTCGTTTCGAGCTCTTTTGCATTTACTTCAATAATCTTCTCTTGGGGTAGAAATTTTGGGTAAAAATGAGTTAACGCACAATAATATTAGATTAAGGCCAACGTCATTTTATTATTACTTGGAAGTTATCTTTTATTTTGATATGCAACCCATTTTATAAAAGTGCGATATGGTTTTTGAAACCATCAACTGCTTTTTAATTCAGTGGTTAGGTTAAAATATACCTTTTTAGAAATATTTGTGAAACCCAATGAAAGCTCTTTTTTGTGGTTATTAATGTCTGTCTTTTAAATGTAAGGCATGCAGAATTAATCCCTTGAGTCAATTATTTGGTTCATACTGCCATTTAGATCTTAAGATCTAGGATGTAGGGTCTACTATTTCAACATATTATATTACATTGTTTTATTTTAAAATGTTTGCTACGGAGATGTTTAATAAAAAATGATTTTACCATTTTCTAGAGACCATTCAGATTTTGCATATAAATACTAATACCACTAGTGAGGAGGGGATAAGAAAGGTACATTTTAGAGGAAATGTACCCTTATTCACGTGCAGAAACAATTCACTATCACCTGCAAAGTATGTTAAATAATCTTGACTGACCAATGCGGGTGGTACGTTATAAGTACGAGTGTAATTAATGATAGGATTATATTTAAGAAGGTTCAATGTTCAAAATTTCTAGATTAAATTTTCTAAACCTTAAAAGACATTTTCACAGTGACTATATTTATTTAATTCTCTGGAGTTAAAGAAAAGTGTATTAATGTTGGGTGTGATTTTTTTTGAATAAGTGACCTTTTTACGAAATATATATATATATTTTGACATCGGGTCTATGGGCTAGTAGTGTGCCCCAAATGTCTGTTACGAGAGGTATTTACTGAAATGTTATGAAACATTACGAGAAATTTGAGACGTATTTACCAATTTAAAATATCTATGTTAGCAATTACTATTTAAATGGGTTTAACAAAGTGGCTTTATCTTGAGCATTATAATAAATGATGCACTAGACCTATTAACAAGGCTAGCTCTTAATTTAAGACACATAATTACTATCTCAATTCTTTGTCCACTATGTTTCAATACAAGCAGATGTCATCCAACTATTATTCCTTGAGAGTAGGTCACTTACACGGTTGCTGTATTGAGTATCGAAGATGAAATCTCCCCCCTCGGCAGCAGTAAGCTATAAGCACTGAGTGTAGAGTATTGTAGTTCTAGTATTGGCAGATTACACCCCACAACCAAAACAACACATATGCTCTGCAAGAATTAGCTCAGCTCAAAAACAAAGAAAATTTCACATGCTCAAGATAAATTATGAAATATAAACCAACGTATCATTTTTTAAAAGGACAGTATTAGTTCTGTTCTTGAAACTAAGACAAAGACAAACTCTAAATATAATATTTCTATTATTCGCTCCAAGTTGTAATCGTGAAATTGTTTCATAGCTCACTTTTCCTCTAACGTCAAGATAGTATATTGTGTGTGGAGGTTGGCAGTCGGGGAGAAAGGGTGTGAAATGGTTTTGATCTCTTTGTTTCTGTAGCATTGGTGTGACATTGTTAACAATCTCTATGGCTGCAGTAATGAACGGGGTTTCTACCAATCTCTATCTCTCTCTTGCTGCCTGTATTCAGTCAAGCCTTTTGACCGAAAAGCCGCCCCTCGGAACATACTAAAGGAATTAAATAGAAGGGGTGGGGGGGAAAAAATAGAAGAAAGGGTGACATAGATTACTAAGCTTTTGTTTCATTTTATTTGATTCCTTCCACAATGACGTTAATAACTGTCAGAGATTTTGTTTGAAGTATTCTCACAGAACAAAAAAAAAACACAACAAAGATCGAAATGTTGTATAATGAAGCTTATATTATTGAGAACAATGTCAATCAGTTTTAAAGTTGTATGATCGTGCTACGTCAAAAGGTAAGAACGTGTGATTTTTAACAAACTTATTTCGTTTATTAATTATTTATTTTTATAAAATGTAAAAATCCATCCCAAAGTGTTGTTATCAAATTTGAGTCAAGCTTACAAACTTCAAAATTAATACAAACTAATATTATACAACCTTGAGTTTATCTGCAACCTAAGAACTACGTAGCCTATTGTGGGTAGTGTACAAGTTAAGATTTACACCAACATTTGAATAATTTCTAAACATTACAACAAATGTACGATGAACACTAAGTGCTTTATTCTGATTTATCTAAGATGTCGATTATACAGGAATATCTGGACAGTTTTAACCTTACGCCTATTTGATACCCCTGCTACAATTTATTAAAGACCGACAGAATTTGGATGAGCTGTTAGTTTATTTTCGAAAACAAGAGGTAACGTCTGCGTCCAAGCAACAATAGTAATATTTAAATGTTATTCATAAGCAAAGGCTGAACAAATCAATACATCTTTATTCTCTAATTGAGATTCTTAGCACCGATGACGACTATTCGGTTTAGATTTTTATTTTTTATTTTTTAAGGGATGGAAAATTGTAACTTTATAAATTTATAGGCTATGTCGTAAAAGAATGAAAGTTATTTAAGGTTAAGATATAATTTTAGGGAGCCGTTTTGATTATTTTGGCTACGCAAAGACAGTCTCTACTTTGGAAGGTTTTTAAATAAACTGACTCTACAATATATTGAAACGTATAAAAATTGACTTGTCTATTAAATTGGCTCACATAACTATGTTTATTTTATAACACATGTTATTTATATCCATCCTTTAGCTAATAAAAATTTTAATATTCGTGCCTTGTGGTGCATGAATACGCAGGAGCTACTAACTTTTAAAATTAATAACTCTGCTTGTGGTGAATATCTCGTAACGCTCATGAAATACAGATTCTTCATTTTGAACACTCATAATATTTACATTACATAATATACACATTACACATTCTTATTCAATAATATAAGAGTATCTGATCCCATCCAAGTGTGGTTTTACTTAATGAAGGAAAACTCGTTTTATAAAAAAATCGTTACGTCATAAATAACACTATTTAAAACTCCTAATGCAAGTCTTTATCTCTTTAAATTAAAATGTTTTAAATAAATAAATGTAAAGAAAAATATTATCTAGAACATTTTTGTATTCAAACTAAACAGATGTTACGGCTCCTTAAAGCCATGACTTGGTCAATTTAATTTGAAGGATTATTATAAAGCAAAAATCAAAAGTAGGCCTAATAATACTTAATTAGCGCCGCGTCTTACTACCCGTTCGGGCTATACGCTTAGGTACTAATTACTATAATGAGTTAGGAATTGGGAAGGTTTAATATAGAGGAAGTGAACCCACATTTGCGTGGAGGGAGAGTGGAAAATCATTTAGTAAAAGCCACCCCCCATAAACCCGAACTAGATTCGAACCTCAATCTCCCCATTCTCTGCAGTCTAGCCCAACACGCAACTTGCGCGTTACCTAACTACGCCACCTAGGTGGGTATCAAAAGTGAAATATATTCTTAGTCTAATCTGGATTTTAGTTTTGTGAAACATTATTTTAATATATTCTACATATGTACTAAATATTAAAGAGCATATTACGAGGATGATCCAGTCTCTGTACTGAACCCCGACTTAATTTAATTATCTAGTTGGCATTATTTTGCTTGCTTGACACATTACACGCTAATAGTGTTGATGTTGTTTTGTTAGTTTCATTGAAATGGCGTTACTCCTTGCAACAGTTTAAAATAAAATATATCAGTCAACTCACACATTGGTATTCAGGACTCACTCTTTTCAATCTCTAAATGGAACTCATAAGTTCAAGCGTTTCCTCAATCTAGACTGGATACAAACCATGTTAGGAACTATGGACAGTACATTCTATATTAAAGTAATGATATACGTTCTGTACTTATTCAAATTGTGTAGCCTACTCTGTAAGGTAGCAAGCTTACCTTGCTTTATTCCACTATGACATAGCTTGAAAGATAGCTTCATAGTATAATCCATTAAGGTAAGACTTAACTTTAATGGTTAACAAAGTGAACCTGAATGAGGGGTTTGGTGAAACATTATAATTTTAGCAGGGTATTAATAGTTGCTTACCTAGCATCAAATGCACACACCAAAGTGACGCAAATATTTGATTAAAAATATATGTGTTTTTAAATTTTAGGCAAAACTACATTACTATACCTCAATTTAATTACGATAGGATATATCTGTCAGTGACAGAAATCTACTAAACCCACTTTCACTTGGTCCTACGCCAAGTCATGTGATCTACATGGCGTTATTTTGTTGGATATATAGCTGTAGAATAACAATAATAAAATTGTAAAATGTTATCAATATTGAATGCAAAAGATAGTCTATGTTTGTATTTTTATAAGGTTTTTTAAATGTTCATTCGTTAGAAAATCAAGGTAAAAACGCCTAGGTAATTGAAGACTTTGAAGAAACTTATATTTCACTAAAAGTATTTTTGTTATCATTTCAGCAATAAAATTGTATATTGAAAGGTATTTAATCGTTGTGGAAATATATCCCTCTACTAAATGTCTGCCGTTTTATTTTCTCGCGAGCCTTTGGACAGAGGAGAATATTGTGAAAGTCAAAAAATCTTATTCGAGTTTTGGAAAGATGTCGACGTTTCATGACCCACTAAACTCAAAAAGTTGTTTTCACGATATTGTCATGTCTCTCTGATTGTATCTAAACCTAGAACCTAAACCATTTTACCAATCGGGATAAAACTTACTATTTTGGGTTCTCATTAGGTTCCCCCAAAGGGGTTTTTGGATTAAGATACTTAACTCAATTTTAAGGGTAGTTTAATTGTGGGGTGAAAAGAAAATATACGACTTTCTTGAAATCGGCTCAAATGATTTTGATTAAAATTAGTATCTGAGCACCAGTGTTGCCGTATCAACCACCCCCATCTAACTTATTTGTTATTTTTCTCAAAATTTATGTGGTACTGAATGTAACTTCGAATTTCTCACACTCTGTATATATGTTTACTCGCGTATGTTTCCTAATCTATATTTTTTAGGAACGACATTTCCTGAAAGTTATATATCTTACATAATTCCTTGTAGCGCTATTTATTGCCGTGGCTGTGATTAATATTAACTCTAAATAGTTGATGCCTTCCAACTATAGAGCGCTAAGAGGCATTAAGTGATCCCGTATTATCTGATACGTCGCTGGTTATTTTAGAATATGGCTCAAGACAAAATGGAAATGAAAGCTATAAACTTGTTTATATAGAACTGTAAACCTTAAATTTTAAGTTTCATATTAAAAAAAAATCATGGAAAGGCTAAGCTCATTTTAAACGTCATATGACGTGAAATGTTCAGAAATTGTTAGGAACGTAGACTCAATCTATTCCAAACAAATAAGGTAAATTTTTTACTTAGTCACAACAGAAAATTCTAAGATAATTTATGATTGTTTTAGTTTTTTTTAAGCTTCAGGACTGCTATTTACATTAGCAATTTCTCAGTGTGAAGATATTAGCTTTCAAATCAACGAGGGAAGGAACGAAACAAGAATCAATTATTTTGGTAGTTTTTAAAGCAAAAAAGGTTTTTGGCAAATTAAATTAAATATTGCTCCAGTAGATATAATTTTGCCTTAATTTGCTTCATATTTTAATCTCAACATTTATTGAATATTTGTCATGAGATCACGGAGTTTGAAGAGAAGCATTTTAAATGAAGAGGAAATGTCTTTGTCACATTCTGCAGTGCCCATGACAAATATCCGAGAATTTTTGTAATTGTTATCTATTAGAACATAAGTATTTTCATTTTAAAATACGTGTTACATGTGTGACATCATATTTTAACTGTTAAGGACATATAATTTGCACCTAATATAGCTTTAAGTAATTTACTTTACTTTTATTTAACTTGTATTATTACTATTATTATTATTACTACTATTATTATTATTATTATTATTTATTATTATTATTATTATTATTATTATTATTATTATTATTTAGCACCGCGTCTTACTACCCGTTCGGGCTATACGCTTAAGTACTAGCTACACTAATGGATTAGGAATTGGGAAGGTTGAATTCAAAGGGAGTGAACCCGCATTTGCGTGGAGGGAGAGTGGAAAACCATTTAAGGAAAACCTCCCCCAGTTCACCCGATTGAGATTCGAACCTCGATCTCCCCATCCTTAGTGGTCTAGCTCAACACGACTAGCGCGTTAGCCAACTATGCCACTTGTAATTCCAATAATTCTCTAGCTTCACATAAAAAAACAAATTTGAAATTCGTACCTATTTTATTGATAAATTATATCACTAGCTAATTATGATGATGTTAACTTTTTTAAATTAACACGTTGACAACAACGGTTTCAAACATTTGCGCTTTGTGTTTTTATCATATTGATCACTATTTTTACTATGACGTATTATTTTCAATAAAATATATAGGCCTATACCCTTAAATAGTGATATACATTTTCAGAGCTTTTTTTAAGAACCTCGTCTTACTGCCTATTTAAGTTATACGCTCGGAGCTAATACTGTTGAGAAATATCTTATCTATTAAACTTAAAGTTGCAATTGAAACTGAATTCATTAACCAAATATTCTAATTCTCTAATTTGACCTTGTCCTCCATCACCCCCTTTATCTCATTCTTGTCTCCAAGTAACGACACAATACCAGCCAATATTTTAAACTACACTCTGAATTGTGTAAATATTACCGTTTACCGATTGAATGAAAGAGTGGTGTATAGCAAATGTGAGCTATTAAAATAAAATGCATACTAATTTAATTTATTAATAAATATAGCTGCACACATTTTACTACTAATAACTCAATTATCATCCTCTTCCACCCAACAGTTTTACGTAATTAATCAACTCGCTCAAATCACTTCTTTTGACAATCATATTGTTAGTTGCATGTGGTCAATAGCTTATTTTTCAATTTAATTCACCTATGAATGTGTTTTAGTGTTTCAATTTGACAATAGAAAGTTAAGCTAAAACACTCTAATATTTCACAAATCTTATTGGAAATATTTACAGAATAAAAGTATGATTTTAATACTTTACTATTATTTTTGAATTATGAATGGATAATGTGAGCAATTATAGGGAATATCTAGGAGACACAACTTACACAATCAGAGGCGTTCGCTAGATCAACGGTATTTAACTTGTGGTACGCGTACTTCTATAGGTAAGCGAGGTAATCTGATGGAACGACAACGATAAAAACTAAGCACAATTAGTGTCGACTGAATACAGAACCAGCCCTCATCCTCGACAATATTCCGTAGCATCTGAAGAAACAAGACCAATCATATTCTTCGAGCGACATATCAAGTAACATTTCTACTTATTTATATATTGTTTTATTATGGCTGGTAAATATTTCCAATTTAATTATTATTATAAAATATCGACCTAAATTTCATTTTTGTTATTTACATATTGAAATAAATCAGTAATTATTGTTACTGTATTAATATTGTGAGTATTTAGTGCCCTAAAAATAATTTGCTATGCTTGGCTATTGAATGGGTTTTCAAAATAATTACGAAATTTGTAAAAAAAATTTTTTTTGTGCTAAGCCCCCCCAAAAAAGTAATAACATTACGCTAGATAATTGCTATATTATATCAGTATTTATGAGACTCTGCATCACTAAACATTGCCTGGCTAGCATTAACAGAAGATAAAACACTAGTAGTTGAAGTTATTGATTTAAGCCAGACTCTGATTAAGTACCTTTAGGTAAAGTATTGTTTTAATAGAATGAACATTTGCTATTTTTATTTATAAATGTACACAATTTACATCCTATAAGGTCTTTTAATTTTAGTTTTTTTTACAGTTGCAATGTTCTAGGAATTTCTAGTTGAGTTTCTAGAATTTCTAGTTTCTAGTTGGTAGTAATTATTATGGTAGTTACATTCAAAATTGTATTTGCTGTCTTTCCATTCTAGCCTGCCTATTATGCTGCTGCTGCCGTTGCTGCAGTTGCTGCAGTTGCTGCAGTTGCTGCCGTTGCTGCAGTTGCTGCAGTTGCCGTGTCATCCGAACTTTCTGGGTCACTCGAAGCTGATGTGCTGTTGCTCCCGTAGACGATTTGTTCGATCAATGGGTAACGGTGAAGGATCGAACTTAAACCAGGAACATACTTTATAAAGCGAGTTATGATTGGTATCCCATTTGTTGATCCAGATGACACAAACATGTCTACGATGGGTAGATTTTGGAGCAGGCCACCTATTCCAGGAATATCTCGTAATATGTTTTTAATTTCCACTAAGAAACTCTCTCCTTCACTTGACTTGAAGAAATCACCCACCAATGGAAACTCCTGAATTATGGATCCAACCACGGGTATTTTGCCCACAATTTTGTTGGTATCGTCTAAGACACTGTCGGGGACTGGCGCTGACATCAAACCGTTCATACAAAGTAACATCATCGCCACGACAAGCGACGCTTGACACTCCTGCACAAATATTATAAAATATACAAATATAAACACTGAAAGGAAAAAAAAAAACTGAATTATTCAACAACTTGTAAAGCCATTTACCGTTTATTAACAGAATAATAACTTAGATTTTTTTTTAAGAATTACATAAATTAGCGAATCTTTGAAACTATAATAATATATATTATTTTAGGTCAAATAACCTAAATTTAACTAAAACATTTGTAAACGATTAATGTGCACTAACAAAATACAGTAGGCCTTGCAATTAATTGGCCGGCCACCAAATTCAGCAAGTGGGTTGAAGCTAAACAAACTTAAGATTAACTATTTTAACTAAAATCAAATTACTTTTTGTTTTTTTGACTTTGGTTGAGCTATTTTAACTGAAACTAAGTTTAAACTTTTTATATTTAAATATGGTTCTTTATAAAGAAAAAATTTAGAGAACACTTTAAATTATAATTACAATTACTATACCTGTGATGCCTAAAATGATCAGAACGTGCTTGGAATTTTCCATTTATATATTTTACTTCTAAACACTAAAAAATATTTAGTAGTTAGTGTGTCTATACTAGAGGCTAAGTTAATTGAGATGCTTTAAGTTGTCGCAAAGACAAAACTTTGTGGTTTAGCAGCGTGAAAGTTTGGTAAAATTGACTAATTTTTGATATTTCTCAGGCATTACTGAAACCTAGGTTTTAGAAAGGATTCACAAATTCCAAGCCTCAGAGAATAATTATCATTTACTCTCACAAACAAACTAATGTACTAACTTATATTTTGTCTGTATGTATGTCAATGCCTTGTAATTTAAATTTGATATCTGTACCATCTATTTAATTTGCTTGTATCTACGTACTACTTTCATAGGCGTAGGCCTACTAAACCTTTGAGAACAGGTACAAAACCAATCACGTAAAGGCTCAAGTACATTTACAATACAAATTACTCATGTTTAAATCTTTGAGTGTGTTATAAACTTAGATTATTTACTAAACAAACTCACCATTTTGGTTGATTTCTGTACTTTTCAAGATATTTCACTCTAGCCGACTTGTTTCAGATAATGTGTACTTTTTCCTTTGCTTATATATTATTTTGCAATCGTTAGACTATGACACATATATAATAGAGTGCTTTACCCCCACTGAGCTTATTTCGTAATTAGCCTTGCTTTACGTAGAGCCTACTTAGCGTGTTTTCAATATTCAGAGATAAATATGAGTGCCGGAAGTATAACATTTCTACCTTATTCTTGACCTTGAATGAAACCTTTTAGAAATATAAGTGAAGCGAACTTTCACAATAGCTATTTGTTATTTTGACAGTAAGGAATATTCTCGATTGATGTTTCAATGACTCTGAAAATTAGTCATGTAGAAAAACTAAATGTATTCACTGAATCAGTATTTATTTATTTCGGCTAAAAGAGTTTTTGCTGTATTAAGATATAATTAGAAAAACAGCCTTTTATACCAATTTCTCTTATCTAGTGTCTATGGAGGCCAACTATATAGTATCTGGATCGTGATTCAGTTTCTGATGGTATCCATGATTATAATTAGTTATTTGTGTCAGAATTCATTGATTATTAGAGAAGTGCACTTTTTAAGAGAAGCAAAATAGCCGAGGAATTATTTTGTTATTTCTGGGGACATGTTAGCTATGTAATAGGCTATTGCTTTGTACTCTTTGAAAATGAGAGAAGCTTAATAAAAATGTTTAATCTATTTTTGAAAACAAATCTATATTTGCTTTAGTTGTTAGGAGTAAAGTAATCATGGTGATGAAATATAGAGGTAAAAATAAATATTGCGTTTTTGATTAAACTTTTTTGTACTAACGTGAGTAAAATAAATGATTTTGGAACGCTATTGACTGTATGTCTGTACACTTCTAACGAGCCTAAATAGCTGAGCAGATTTTTTCCAAACTTGGCATTTTATAATATTTGTACTGCATTTCGGTTAATTTCTAATACTATAATTGATATATATATTAACTTATATATACATAGTAATTTTATATATATGCTAATTAATAATATAAAGTATGCGTTATATGAAATAGCAAACACAAAAAACAATTTTAAAAAACTTGTCTGTAAATGTTGGCTACTTTTCATTTACTTAAATATTGTGGTATAAAATAAATGGTACGGCGCACCGCACAGACTTTCTCTCTCTTTCTATAAACTCGTAAGATTTCTGAACGGAATAATGTACATTGTATCATCACCACTCCACATAAGAACACGCATAAAATAATATACAATGATATAGAATCAATGAGAAAAGAGGCGCATCTTTGTCCACCTAAGAGCATTTCAAACAGTTTAATGTCTTCCACAAGGGTCAACACTTCGTATTAAAATTTCGATTTCTGGTTAAAATTTTAACATTTTATAAGGTGTTGCAGATCTTCAAGTCATCGCATTGATATTTAATTATTCATTTATACATTTTGACCAATAAAAAATGTAAATATTGACTATTGAGTCTAAAATGGAGATAGATCATTGCTATGCAAACATTTCTCCTAAGAGATTTAAGGAAAAATAACATACTTTTTTAGATACTTATATTTAATTACTCTATGGCATTGGAGAATTATTGCGTTAAGACTTAAGTAGTATATGTTTACAACTAAAGCTCACAAAATTGTATTAATATATTTGCAAATATCTCAGAAACTGTTGCTTTTATAAAAATATATGTCAAATAAAAGTTTTTTATTTCTAATAGTCCTACAATTTTGCAATGATAAGTTGTTTAGTTTCTCAAATAGTTGTGGAGATACGGAAATTAACGCTTCTGTAAAGTACCCTAAAAATCATTTTCATAGGAAAATGAAAATAGCCAGTTTATTTATAATCTTAATCAACGCCTAGATACGAATTTTAATCAAAATCGTTTGAGCAGATTTTGAGAAAACCAATTTTTTCTCTTTTCGCCCTTCAGTAAACTACCCTTAATTTTAAGTTTTTATAGACACACAGACAGACGGCATTGCAAAGACTATTTTTTAGGGTTCGGGGGGTCATGAGACGTCGACATCCATCAACATTTCAGGTTAGTTTTTTTTACGGTCGCAATACTTAAACTTTAATGTCCAAAAAGTTAAAAAAATTCATATAATTGCGTATAGATTGAAAGTTATTGATTTTATAAAAATATGTTTCGGATAAAATATCTGTATTATAAATATATATACATATTTGTAATGCTAAGTAATTTCATATCTCAAATAGTTTCGGAGCTATTATAAAAAATGTTAATTTACGCATCAGACCGGAGCCCTTAAAGCCATTTTGCCGAAATATTGAGAGTAGCCATTTTGTTTGGAATATTTATTAATGTTCATAAATGAAATTTAATCAAAATCGTTAGAGCCGATTTTGAGAAAATCGACTTTTTCTCTTTTTTCCCTTCAGTAAACTACCCTTAATTTTAGGGGTAGATATCCAATTCAAAAAACCCCTCGGGGCAACCCTATAAAAACCCTAGATATCAAGTTTCAGCTCAATCGGTAAAATAGTTTAGGCTCTAGTTGGAGGTACAGACAGACAGACAGACAGACAGACAGACGGAAATTCAAAAACAACTTTTTCGGTTTCAGGAAGTCATGAAACGTCAAAATTCATCAAAATCTCGAGTTCGATTTTTTTGACGATCACCATACTTTCTCTACCTGTAAGATAGAGAGAAAGTAAAAGTTAAACAAGCCAAAAAAAAACAACAATTGCAGTAAATTTGTCCATGTAAGCGCACTAGAATCTAATTAACAAATTATTTGGTTTTTTTTATCAATATCTGGTATTTATAAATGTTTTTGTAATAGAATGCTGCCTTATTAAAAGGAACAAATGAACTAGATTTGAGAGTACTTTACCTTGAACAACAAACACAAATAGCTAAATAAGACAGAGTGTAATAACATTATTTTATCTAAAGGGCTAAGGATGAAGGTATATTGGAATAAATGCACCCACATTAACTAACTAGAAGCTAGGGTGAGAGATTAACATTGAAAATAGCCAGTATACTATTCGGGAGCTCCGACCCTAATCTCTGTGGCAGATAGGTCAAGTCAACATGGAGGCACCTTGTAGGGTTTTTGGGAGAGTCCATAGGGACAGACAGATCGCTTCTTCCTTCATACAATCTCCCTTAACAGTGGAAACTTATTTTTTTCTGAGGAAAATTGATTAAAGGTAATTTTTAAAGATTGATTTTTTTTAAATTTGAATTTTTTGGAAATCCTTTAACGATTTTTTTTTCTAAATGATTAGCTTGACGTTTTTTTATGTTATAATAAAAGCACTGTGTAGGCGTAACTCTTTTTTCTTAGAAAGTTTAGTTCAATCGAAATTGGTTGAAAACTAATTTTTGAAAATTTAAATTATTCTATTTGAATTTAATAATCTTGTTCTAACTAGTCATCTGTGAAAAGTTTTACATGATAAATAAGAAAGTATGTTGTTTTTTCAAAAACAAATTTCGTGCTGGTTTGGATATAATTTTTGTTTTAAATTATAAAAGTGTTTATAAAATTTTTAATAATCGCACAAACAAAACTACAAGATTATAAGTAAGATAACCTCCTACCAGAAGCAAGAAGTGCAGACTATTCCGTGTTCGAGTCCAGATGTTGATATAACTTAAACATTTTGTGTTTAGGTTTATCTGGTTACTCAAGTAGTAAACATTTGTGACAATTCGATTAGGTGATAACTAACTACATCTGGGATTAAGCTAATTTATAGGTCTGGTTCTGATACAATGTTGTTCTTATGAAAATACAAGTCAAATCTTGTAATGAAAATAGATCAAAATAAGAAGTAACTTTTTTTTTAAATTTATCAAACTCTTAATCACAATCTTGGAGCTATTAGTGCCTTGGGCAACTAAAATACATTTACTCTAGCATATTCCCCCTTATACCGTTATTGCACGAGGCAGGAAGATATAACAATTAGGCCTCATGCCATACCCAACAGAGTATCCCCTATCCCCCCTTCCAAACACCCTTGTTGCACCCCTACTATTAATGACTTTGTTTCAAGATATCTTTCCTTATTCTACACCAATGGCCCGAAATATGAGACTTCCTTTTTTTTTTAACTAAAGAATAAGATTTAAATAAAAAATATGCTGTCGGATGAATATTTTATATCTTGCATTCATTTTAATGCTTCAGTAGATTTCTTGTTCCAGTGACGCACCCATAGAAAAGGGGGGAGGGGCAGACATTATGGCATTTTAGCCTCAAGATCACAAAAGATTTTAAAAAACTTAAAACTTATTACCTATTAGGTACATTAAATACCTAATTCTGAACGCCGAATATTAATTGAATAACCTGCTTCATTGGCCACATGGTTCAAGACAATGTTTCTTAATATTTTTTTTTAGTCACGGACCTTTTTGAAAATCTGACAAAAACCATGGACTCCCTACACATAAAAATGCACGTAAATACACTCATCCAAAAATATGCATACAATTCACTTAATTACACTGGAAATTGATTACATTTACGTAGATATAAAAAACAATCTATATAACCAATTATGTCTCTCACTGTCCCTTTTTATGTAAAAAATAATTAACATTTCCTGAAGAAAATTGAAATAAATACAAAGTGTTCGACTAGAAAGTGAACTTTATTTCTGTTCAAAAGTAAAAGTCAATGAGAAGTCTGCTGCTACTTTGATTTAATAAGAAATTGAAATCTTGAAGCAGTCTTTGAGAGTGCAACGCGCATGATATTCAGACATCTACTCCATTTAGGTTTTTGTTTTGATATCAACAAGTGCTGAAACCCCGGCCCCACTAAAATATGTAGTAGCAAATGAAGTCAAAGCTCACATATCAGAAACAAATGCTTTGCTGGCAAATCCATACGCACAGCTATCAAAGAATGTTGTGACCTCAATATTGGCAAGGTAGTTCTTTTTGTAACTTTTATCAACGGCAAACTATTCCAAATGTCATTACTTTGCAACTACTGTGATTGTATGTTATTCTATGCGTCCAGTTCATGGACCCCATGAGGCACATCCACGGACCCCTATTTAAGAACCCATTGTCTAAGGCGTCATTCTGTCAATAAACGAGACTTCCGATGAGAGGGAGATTATAGTTCACATCCTGATCTAGTGTACCGTGGGTGGATTTTACTAAAAAAAGAAATCCACTATCCCTCCACGAAAATGTGGGTACATTTCCTCTGAATTCAACCTTCCTCACTCCTAGAATATTATCGTAATTAATATACCTAATATACGAATACGTGTAAACCGAACTGGTAACTAGACACGATATTAAAAATATTATTCTAATACATAAACTAAATTTTAAGACCAAGCTATTGACGCTGATATTTAAAAGGTATACCACTACACAGACCAAAAGCACCCCTGAATATTAAAAAAAACACCGAGAAAATAATTTTGTTACATTATTTTCTCCCAAACGTAAATTTCTGGGCGTGTCATTACCCTAAAAAGCAGACGAACCAAATTAGTTTGAACTGGACACTATTTATAAAGCATTAGATTCAAAAATAGTTTTTAAATTGACGATTAATATTAGACCGCGTATTAAACATTCAAGAAGTAGATTATATTGTGTGGCATCGTAGCATAGATTATCTATATGATATGAGTAAACCACGTCTTACTACCCATTCATGATAACTACTCCGATGGGATAAGGATGAAGAAGGAAGGATTTCAGAGGTAATCTACCCACGTTTGAGTGGAAGGAGAGTTAGAAACCATTTAAAAAAGTACTCTCCGTAGACCTGACTGTGAATTGAACCCCGATCTTCATGTCTTAAGCAAGCCAGTCTAACACCAGAGTGACCCATTAGACCATCCGGTCACTCAATTGGGTAATAGATTATCAACTTAAAAGTTGCTTGAAAGAGAAAAAAGTGTTTGAATTCCCCCGTATTATTTTTTCTTCTATGAGTTTTATTGTTTGAGACTCAGCTGGGACTTCAGTTGAATCCCTACCTCCTGGGTCAAAGCCAGCCAGACAAGCTAGTCAACTTCACTGGCGATGAGTAAAACTTGTCTGTAAATTATCACTTATTCATACTAAATTGGGAACATAAATAAATTATTTAAACTATTTACTTAAAGATTTAGATCGCACTTTTACCATTTTTGTTACAGGCTATTTAAATAGGCTGCTTGAACATTCAAATTAATGTACTAAGTACAACACTTAACACTTAGTAATTGAGCTTTGCTAAATATATATTTGATATGGTTAGAATAGTCCATACTTGAATACTACATTAAATTAACCCCTCCCTAGGATCAAACAAAAATTCTACTTAATAGTTTTCCATAAAAAACAGCTAGATACACATTAAAAAATATATATTATTTTAATTTTTAAATACACCATGTTTCATCCATAAAAGTCGACTTACTGTGTAAGGGAGAAATTTAATAACAACGACTAGAAATAAGAGAGAAGATAATAATGACAAAGGCGTAGGATAAGACGACATAAAAATGTTTGCAATTTGCATTTACCATCATAAAAACTGTTGAATCTTTCTGTACTTGTGCCTAATGCTAATAAATGTCATTTCTTTTTATGACGATGGCTGTTATTACGGTGAAAGCATTGTTTCTTTGTTTGGAAAAAAAATATCTTGTGAAAACAATCTTAACTCCTGTTTAAAAAAAAAGCGTAGCGGTCGAAAAGGACTTATATGTATTGAGTGTAGTTTTGGAGAGTCGTAAAATCCGGTGACTCGGTTTGTAGACGATCACAATGTGTAACAATGTATTCTTGACGGGGTCGGGCAGGTCAGGGAATGATTTAGTGTCGGCGGGTCACACCAACTCTCCTAACTCACTGACTTGACGAGCTATTGACGCTTTTATTGCCTCACCAAGTTTTCATTTCTTGGTCTGAACGAAATGATGAATAACCAGGAGCAAACTAGTCTACAGTATTACCAACATAATGTAGAAATGAAATAAACGCGAGTTAAAGTCAGTAACTACGCAGTTAAAAAAAATTGGACTCAATGAATAAAATATTCTTAAATTGAAAAATAACATCTGTACACGGGAATGAAACCTATGACCCCTGGCCTAGCGTGACAATGCGCTACTACTGACTTGTCCAGGATTCATCAGGGTTTATCTTTACTCATATTTTAAGGCAGAGTCTGTAATGGACGTGTGGAAATTATAGTGGGCTACTATGAGCTATCATTGCTACCACAGCCACTGGCGACTCGAGGCTCAGTAGTAGAAAATTGGCACCCTAGGACAATGGTCCCGCGTTCGTTTTTCTTGTCCGGGTGCCATTTTTCAATATTCAAATATTATACTTGATACGACTATATTCATAGTCTAGATATAATTTATATATTCTAAGCTTTGTTAGTTCTGTTTATTATTATTACTATTATATGTTCTGTCTTTCAACAGTTCCATTCCTTTTGTAAGTGAACTCAAACCACCAATGCGCTATGTCCTATGCCTCCCACTTCAGCTCCCACAATTTTCTTCTTTCCTTCAAGTCATCTAATATCTGAATCTTCCTTCCTCCTTAGTTCCTCTTTCCCTCAACCTCTCCTTCTATGATGTAGTACAGAAGACCGTTCCTCCTAATGAATTATGTGTCCGATCCAGTTTGCTTTACACTAAAGAAACACAGACAATATGGATCTCTTCTCACTGACTCTTCTTAGGACTTATTTATTTGCCATCCTGTCTGTCCACATTATCTCCTCAAGCCTTCTCCAGTACTACATTTCAAAGATCTCTAAGTATTTCTTTTCCATCTTCCTGAGAGTTCTAGTTTCTGCTCCATACAGCGTGATACTCTAACTGTAGCATTTCATTAGTTTCTTCCTCAGTTCCAAGCTAAACTTGTTGGTCAGCAGTAACCTCTTCTTGTTGAAAGCTTCATTGTCCGTGTAGGTCCTTGACATAATTTCCTTGGTGCAGTAGACATCTGCTGTCAGCATAATTCCCAGGTACGTTAACTTTTCTATGTTTTCCGTCCCCTGGTTTCTAATTTTGATTTTTAGCGGCTCTTCATTTTTTGCAATCACCATAACTTCTGAATTCTCAATGTTGATCTCCATGCCACATCTTCTCCCTCTCTCCATCAGCCGGTCCACCATTTTCTGCAACTCTTCTTTATTTCTGGTCATCAATGCTCTATCATCTGTGTATTATTGTGTTGATGACGCGCCCTTGTATTCTGAAACTACCACGCCCCTCCAGGAATTCCCTGAACAGCCACTCGCAATACATATTGAACAGACTGGTCGATAAACAGCATCCCTGATTCCTTTCTCTTCCTATCTCTACGTTGTTGGTCTCTGCAACATTCAGCCTCACCTTCATTTATTTGAGGTATTCAACGCGCAATTTCTCAACAAACTGATTTTATCAGCACACGAGAATTTCTATGATCGAGATCGAAAGGACATACCAATTTTTCCGGGAAAGGTATTTTCATATATCTTCCAGGGTTCTTCTACATGCCACAATCAACATGGGATCAACGGCTCTACTTCCCCTCCGAAGGAAGTCGTGCTACGGAACTTTATCGCTCAATAAAAATTCGTCAACCCCAGCTGGGTCTGAAGCCACGAACATCAGGTCCAAAGGCTAGTACTTAACCCCAAATCCACCAAGGTCAACTGTACAATTAATTGAACCAACGCTTACATTCTTCCACAAATTTAATATTTCTGTACTAATTACGTTAATTTAAGAAATTGCTAATTATAAATGGTTGGTGTGAGTTTCGATGCATATTAATAAAGTAAAAGGAAGGATTTTTATTCATCCAGCCCCAGCTAACCACGTGGGATTTATGTGTGTGCTTTTACTGTGTATTTGACTGATCAAATCAAATTGAACATTCTATTATACACAAGTTGTAAATCGGCAAATTTAACTTAGGCCTATTTTGATTTATTGATACTTCATTTTCCATAGATTCTGTTGTTTCCTTTGCATCACGTTTTACTTCCCGTCCGAGATAATCCTAATTCATCTACACTAAGTGGATAGGGAAAATAAAGGTATAAGTTAGAAGAAATTTACCCGCATTCAGGGCGAAGTTATAGCAGAAAACCATTTAGTAAAAAAAACCTCCAATAATACACACCAGGCCGAGATTCAAACCTCGATCTGTCAAGTCTACTACTAGACTAACGTCTTAGACCATGTGACTTTGAGTATGGTAAATCGTTATATCAGAGGTGGAGGTATAAAATCCACCTCCCATTGAGCCAACCCTCGCCACCCTCCAACAGATGGGGTTAGTTGGTCGATGTTTCCAAGCTCCACGGAGGATCCCTAGAGAGTAAATAAAACCACTTTATAGTTGAGGCCATGGAGAAGAGACTTCACTGTCTTCTTTGAAAGCGAGCCCGGATCACTTGTTCGACCTTATCCACCCCTCCACAGCCCTTCCTGGCCGCATTTTACAGGCAGTCAGACGCTGATATAGTGGCGGCGTGTTTATGACAGCATCAATACCTACACAACCCTACCATCGTTACCCTTTATACACTTCACAGTTATTGCAAATGTGTTTTCTATTTTACAGACCAAAATATCCTTCCTTACGTTTTGATGTTATTATAGGGGAGGGGTGAACAAAAGTGGGTTGTGGACCTGTATTCATATTGAACTTAAGTGCTCAGGGTTCAATTCGAAAAATGGTGTTCGGTAAATTTAAGGTTGAACTTATTAAGAGTGATAAAATAAGTGCTGGGGGTTTGGGTGTAGTGCATGTACTATACTAGGTTAGCTTAACTAGATTTGAGTCTAAACCTCCTCATCAGCAGTAAACCAGATTAAATGAGCCTGACCTTTTAGTTTGCGTGTCCATCAATATGGGTGATACATAATAAAGGCTCATCTATATTTTTAAACCTTCTTCACCGTGAATTAAGGTATTATTCTCTATTATTCTAGTTCCTGGTGACGGGGAGTTTGGGGTTTGAGTCCCAGCCTATCTCTGATTTCTGATTTGCCAGAATAGCTGTAATTTAATAAATATACTAACGAAGATAATTTATAAAATAAGCCTATTCATATGCAGTACAAAAAAGGCTCATAGCATAAGAAGATATTTGGCAATAAAAAATACTCGTCTATAATCAAAGATAATCTACTCCCTTATTAGTCCTGTAGCTCTGAATATTATACTATGGGTACAATCCCAAAACTAAAATATTGTAATATTTATTCATACTCATAAAATAAATGGTTTGCACCGCAGATAACTTCTCTTTCTCTCTCTCTCTCCTTTATCTAAAAATATAAACATTTAATTATAGCTCGTAGAATATGTGAAACTAAATAGTAGACATTGTCGTAGAAACACGATGGAAAAAAAAATAGCATCACATTCCATTCTACAATTCCCAGAACGCCATTAAAAAGTACATTTACCAATAACTAGGAACTGACCGATTTTATAAAAATATTTTTCCAACTAAAATTATTTGTATTTTTAATTGTACTACAATTTTACAGTGATAAGGATGACATGGTGGTCTAGGGGTAAGGTGTCAGACTTCTGTGCTGGGGGTCCGGGGTTCAATTCTCGGTCCCGGCTCAGATTTATCTGATTACCAAACCCTTCCTTCACCTCTGAAAAGACGTGTATTAATCACAACTTGTGAATGTGAGGAATGCCAGGCCTGGAATGCCAGGCCTCCACCGTGGTTCGGATTCCACGTTAAACTGTAGGTCCTCCATTTCATATCACAATCACCCTACCAGTACACAATAGCGTAAGTGCGTATAACCCGGCTGGGTAGTAAGACGTGGTGCGTAATACAATGATAAGATAGTTCGTTTCTCAAATAGTAGCTGATATATCACCTAAACTGAAAGTTTTCGTTTTCATAAAGTGGTCTCAAAGTCATTTTTATGGAAAATGAGAATGGTCATATTTTAAAAATACTATACAGTATTAAGATACGAAATTTACTCAAAATCGTTAGAGCTAAATTTGAGAAAATCGACTTTTTTCCTTTTCTCCTTTCAGTAAGCCACCCTTAATTACAGGGTTGAATATTTAATTCAAAAAAGCCCTCAGCAGAGTCTTATAAAAGTCTCAGATACAAAGTCTCAGCATGATTAGTAAAATGGTTTCGGATTAGGCCTAGATACAGACGCACAAATAGATATATGGGATAGAAAAAACCCATTTTTCGGTTTAAAGTCTCAAGAAACGTCAACAGTTATCAAAATCAGAGTTAGTAATATTTTACTGACAGTAGTTATTCTCTCTCCGAGAGATCGAGAGAAAGTAGATGTGTATGATGAATGGACTGATAAAAGAATTAGAATATTTTATGTTGGGTTGATTTAGTCTGTAAGTCGTGTGCCTGCATGATCTTGAGTTTTATAAAAAAGGAATTTTCCTAGCATAGCAAAACAAGTTTAAGACACGTGTGTACCATACGAAAGGGCTAATATAAAAAATTGTAGACCCTACACCAAAAATAAAATGTGGACATCCCTCGTTCAAGGAAAAAAAGGAAGATAAGCCATTTTCATCTCTTTCTCCCATCTTAAACTCATGATTTCCTCTTTCTTTAAATCTAATATTACTATTTCTCCATCCATTTTGTTGCTTTTGTCAATCTGCTCCTTTTCATTTTTTATTTTTTTATGTTTTTACGGTTTCTAACGACACACACTTTTCAATATAAACTACGAGCGTTTGCTGTCAACTTCTTGAATCATAAAATACAGACCCTTACTCGTTCGGTTCCACATTTTGACCGCAGGGGGAGAAGTGAGGGGAAAGAATAAATAAAAACATAAAAATAAACGTAACGTAAGATGTTTCACGGTTGCGCTCTTAAAATATTTATATTTGTATTCTGTGCACTTTATTTTCGAATGTTAATCTTTATTGCCTTTGCTGTAGGCAATAGCTATTTAGGGTATCAGGAACATCTGACTGATAAAAACTATTATTTATAAAAAAAATGTCATTTTTATATGAATAGATTTTACGTATACTTTCTATGTCGAGCACAGTGGCGTTGTTAGAATAACAGATCTGGGGAGGATTTCAATAAATGAGATTATTTTAAAATCAAGTTATTATTTCAATAAAAGCATTTTTTTCCCCTACACGTCTCAGTATCCGAGTGGGTTATTCATATACTTTAATTACTCTATTTAGGTAAGGAAAAGGAAGGTAAATTTTATATTAATGCTGTTAAATTTAAAAAAATAAGTTTCCTTCCTCATCCCAATTTCATTAGCGTATTAGCGTAACAAGTACTGAAACAAAATTTTAAAAACGAGATTAAGATAACTAATTCTTTTCCCTAGTGCAAAAGTGTGTTTTCTCAGACCCTATTTTAAGGGTTCAAAAATACCAATAAGGACTTTAGTTGAAATGTGTTGACCTGCAACCAATATTAAAATTACAACAATTTTTTATTATAAGTCGAAAATGTCGACCCCCTCCCCTTCCTTTGAACCTCCATACGCATCTCCGGGACCACTGGGGATATGGAGCCCATCTTCGGGTAGGGGGTGCCCTTTGAGACCTTACCAGAAACCATACCCCAACCCTCTCTAGGCCCACCTCCCTTTCCAAACGCATCCCTAAAACAGTTTCTTTGTGTTTTATTAATTTAAGAACAATTTTTGTATTTAGCTTAGACAAAGTCTTTATAAAGGAAATGTCCTTTTTCTATTTTCACCTAAGTATTGCGTAATTTATGCTCGGCTTGCTTGTACTAGTTTAATACACATATAAGTTTCTAATAAAATATCCAAGCATATGAAATACAAATGCTTATGATAAGAATTATGTACAAATTTATTATGAGCTGGTTACATAAAATTGAAGATATGTCACTGTCGCAATTTAGTAGGATATTCTTTCGATAAAATAAAAATAAACATAACATGAAATACTATCTTTAGATTAATCCAAACATTTTAAGCCACTAGGCAAGATTCTTAAGATACCACACTGGTGAGAAAGTGGATCAAACTTCAATTCCATGTAGTCTGGTTTGCTAGTGATATGGATTTTGGCTTTCGAATCCTAATTGGGTGCACTAAAGACGACTTTTCTGAAATATTTTCAGATTTTTCCTCCACGTCAATGCAGGAACATTTTGTACATGGTTGGTGGTAAGCTATTGTTGGAATACAATGACCTAGAGGAGGGCTTCCCAATGGTTTTCATCCCAATTGCCAATCTGATTATCAGCTTGCGACACGGACCAAAGATATATTTAGTAATCCCATTATCTTTATATAAGCTTAAAAACAGCTCTATATAAACCATTATTTTCAATGGTTGGTTGAATCTTTCAAATCCTACTTCCAAAAATGTGTTATTGATCTCTCAAATATATAATATGAACTATGCACTTTTACAAAATAATTTAACATTATAAATATATATTGTTACATTCTTACTAATGAAATAAATTTATAATAAAATGCAATAATCGCCTTTTTAAATGAATATTTTTATTTGAATAACTAACTATTTAACACCTGCCACCCAAGTTTTTAATTTAATTTTCCTCCAGGATTCCGTGAGGGTAACATTTTCAGTGGGCGCGGGCCGCAATTGGCTCGTAAGCCCCTAGTTGGACCACTTTGACCTAAAGGGTGTCCCTAATTCGATTTCCAGCGTTAATTGGGAAACAAAGACTTCTCCCTTTTCGTTAATGAATAATTATCGTCTAAGAGACGGGTTGTTTCCTTTCTTCTAGAGCAAATATATTCTTTTAGTTTTTCAGATTCAACACAATATTTATTGAACACATTAATATATGGGGTAGAGATGAGAAGTGTATCGAGAATAATTTGGCGAGGGGATAGAAAAACTACAGCTAGAACCCTAGGACGAGAATCGAACCTTGAACTTCACGTAACCAGCAACACACTCTAGTATTACACCATGTTACCTCCCACCCTTCAGGTTTTTCTAGAATTAAGTTAGTTTGTAAGTTGTATGTTAGTATATTAACAGAGGAAAGTAAACGTACAGTTAACTGTACACAAGTGGTTAAGCTTAGAAGATGTGAAAGATTATTAGGTTACTCATATAGTCGCATCTAGTATCATATTCGTGAATTTGAAAAAATTACACCTAAACACGAAATTTGAGCCATAATTGAATGTTTCAGAATATGAACGTGGTATACCCCTTATATCTAAAAAAAAAAGTATACAAAATCAAGAGTTTGGAGGAATAAATAGCTTTAGTTTCATCCCCAAAGATAATAAAAGCATTTTTTTTTTCTAAAATCTGTTTGCAAGAAAAAGTCTTGGTTCAGATAAATAAAAGCCTAGCTTTCTTAGTTTAACAGTTTATATATACATACCCATTATAAATTAACAAGAAAATAGTGGACTACCTAGTAAATGTCTCAAATGACTTTTTTTCTGTGTAAGTTCCCCCAACAGTATATCTCGACCAGAATGAACGCGCCAATAATTCAGGAGAGAAAGAATAGAATAAAGAAGAAACACTACATACGGATTAGCTTTTTAACGCTTTGAGACACTTAACTCCTGACATAAGCGACCCTACAAGTCGTAAAAAAAACATAATTAGAGTTGAACAATAGCTTTGACGAGTTATGGTCGTACAGTTGATTTAAATTGAGGGTAAATAACGAGTCGCAAGGAGATAAACTGGTGTATTAGTAAGACAAGAACCAATCACTAACGAGACGAAAAGATGTACAATTACTTCTGACACATGCATGCCTCTTTTGACGCACAACTACTAAGGACATATTTTGTCAAGAGGCGAGGGTCGTTATTAGTTAAATAAGATCTTTTTTTAATCAACCAACGATTTGCAGGTAAATCTAGTTTTATGAGCGCGTGTCATATAGACGTTTCAATCAAACATTTTAAAATGTATCCATTACTTATTTACTGACCTTATTTTTTAAATTTCCATTACTTTCATTCAACCCCTCGGAGAAAAAAGTATGAATATCATCAAAAAAAATCGAACATGAGATTTGGATAAATATCAACGTTTCATGACCCCCTGAAACCAACTCGCAATGCCATTTGTTTAAGTTATATTTGTTTGTATCTTGGAATAGAGCCGAATCCATTTTACAGATTGAGCTAAAACTTGGTATCTAAGGTTTTAATAAGTTTCCCCGAAGGATTTTTGGAACTAGATATATAACAACAAAATCAAAAAAAGTTTATTGAAGGATAAAAATAGAAACAATCTATTTCCTCAAAATTAGCTTTGACGATTTTGATTAAAATTTATATTTAGACACTCTTTAGCATTACAAATAAAGTCGCAATTCTCATTTTCGCATGAAATTGACTTTAAGGGTACTTATAATTAGAAGGAATTTACAATTTTGAAATAACTTATGATTGTAAATTGGCAATACTATAAAAATAAATGGTACGGCGCACCGCACAGACTTTCTCTCTCTTTCTATAAACTCGTAAGATTTCTGAATGGAATAATGTACATTGTTAAACAGTTTAATGTCTTCCACAAGGGTCAACACTTCGTATTAAAATTTCGATTTCTGATTAAAATTTTAACATTTTATAAGGTGTTACACATCTTCTAGTCATCGCATTGATGGCATGTGACCCAAATTTGGAAAACACTTTTTTTTTGCTTTGAGAACTGTAAGCTTCATAGCCACAATGACAAAAGTACACCACCTATCCCTATCTTGTGCTAGTTCTATCCAATCCACCTCATTACACCTTATCTCTATATTGAGCTAGTTCTATCCAGTCAACCTCATTACACCCTATCCCTATATTGGGCTAGTTATATCCAGTCCACCTCATTACACCTTATTTCTATCTTGATATAGTTCCATCCAGTCCACTTCATTACACCTTATCCCTATCTTGAGCTAGTTCTATCCAGTCCACCTCGTTACACCTTATCTCTACCTTGAGATAGTTCTATTCGATCCACCATAATACAACCTATCCCTACCTTGAGCTAGTTAAGCCAATTTATAGACTTGACTGGTAATTCCCCCCGAATCAATTCGAGAATTACCGGTCAACTTTATAAATTGAAATAAAATTATCGCCCTAACAATTTGTTTAGTCAATCATCCCCGATTATGATGTTGAGATTATGGTTATTTCAGCTACAACTGAATTGTCTGATTTTATTTATGCATCACGGTCAAAGATGGAAAAACATTAGTTTTAATTTTATTGTTTTAAAATTTTCAAAACTACTATTTATGTTAGTAAATTTATAAAATATTTGAACAAGGATAGCTTGCTAGTCGTGAAAGGGTAGTTGCACCAATATTGAGTGTGCCTTAATCCAGAAGGGCAAAGCTTGATTCACATGGGCCTCAGTAAATTATGGCTAATGTAAGTGCAGGTCCTATACATTCTCCCTCCTTTTTCCCCTCGGCTGGCTATTTTATAGCTACATTTGGCTGTATAAATATAAATGCACACAATCCCCCTTGGTGCCATTTTATTGATAAAAATTCACTTTCGTCTTAAGCAGCTCTTAGGAGTCAGAATGTATTTATTTATTTCAGTTGAAAGCCCGGACAAGAAAAATTTGCCTAGGAAAAGATATCACCACGTGGCAAAACATTCTTGGGTATATTATCAAACAAAGACTACATATCAGTACTGACTTAAGTACTATTTTTAAGTAGAGCACACTATCACTTTGGGAGCCCATTAGCACCTAAGAGGAGATTATACTGACGTACAAAGCATTTTAAAATAATTACAATGAAGTAATTAACGTTTTTAATAACTTTGTTTTCACCAAGATTATGAAAGTATTTGTTGAGTTATAAATAAAGTTACCTAGGATGGCCACACCAAGACACTTTATGTTTCTTTCGGATAGTCACTATGATAGCATTTCTGAAAAATTTGGAGGTAGTGTTTTTATTGTTTGGTAAAAGGCTGTGACAATTGGACCAGCCAGCTGACTAGAAAATATAGCAAATTAACGTTTATTTTTTATTAGTTCAAATGGACCTAGCAATTGAATGATTATATAGGTGTGTAGATGTGAAGTTTGAATATTTTAATAGTGACATTTAAAAAAAAGATTAATTTAAATTAATTTTTCTTGTTGTATTTCTACGTTTAAAACCCCAAATAATAGGTGTTTTGTAGTATACATACGTTTTCAGGATTTTTTTAAATTTAGAGACTGATTTTATATTGTTCCTCAAAAACATGGGTGTAGAAAGGTGGAGGCGAGGGGTTTCCAAAACCCTCTAAAATGGTTGGACCCCTACAATGGGGTTTCACATATACGTTTAAAAACTTAAGGTGATTTTTATTTTAGCTATTCATTTTTACATTCCAATATTCAAATACTAATTAAGTATTCTTTTTGTTTGATAATTTGTTCTAATGTCTCAAAACAAAGTAGCTTGATTAGTAGCTACCTTTTTTTTAATGCCGATTAAATTTGGGCTATTTGAAGATGTGATTGAATATTATATTTTTAAAATTAATCTGAACACAAAATTAGAGTCAATACATTGAAATATTATTATTATTATTATTATTATTATTATTATTATTATTATTATTATTATTATTATTATTATTATTATTATTATTATTAGCACCGCGTCTTACTACCCGTTCGGGTTATACGCACTTACGCTAATGTGTAATGGTAGGGTGATTGTAAGATGAGATGGAGGACCTACAGTTTAACGTGGAATCCGAACCACGGTAGAGGCCTAGAATTCCTCACATTCACAAGTTGTGATTAATACACGTCTTGTCAGAGGTGAAGGAAGGGTTTGGCAATCAGATAAATCTGTGCCGGGAGCAAGGATTGAACCCCGGACTCTCAGCACAGAAGTCCAACACCTTACTCCTAGACCACCAGGTCACCCTACATTGAAATAAATATTTGATATGAATAGCGTATGTACCATCTGATAATTTAAATACATTGCATATAAATACAACCCTCATGAAATATTTGAATTTTGGCACGTACTAACCGCCATTATTAATATAAGGATAAGGAAGAGATAATTTACACGAATGTAGTTCTACATGTAATTGTTTGAAAATATATCGGGGAACTATTTAGAAAATACAATCCTCAGCTAACTTCACCGGGATTTGAGCCTGAACCTCCTCATCGCCAGCAAATAACAGCAGACAAAGTTTAATCCATGCACTTTTTTTTGTCTCCGAGACTCTGTACCAGTTCGGGCTAACTAAATACCCTGATTTTTTAGGAATTAAAAAGGTTGAGTTTTTATTAAGTGTATTGCACCTGAATTTGCATGTACACCCGAACGAGATTCAAACTCCGCTCTCCCAATCATTAACAGTCCAGTATATCAGGAGAATGATACCTTATAACAGGGATGTCAGACTTGAGACCCGATCCATGATAACGTGCAGCCTGCGGACATTTTGATGAACCAACGGACGATTAGGCACAATCGATCTTTACATTGACGTTGTAGAAATTCATTATTTGATATTTTAGCATTTGGAAATTGATCGTTATGGGGAAATCTAGCACGTAAGATCAATTCTCAAAAATGGTTAAATTTGCACATGCTATGTTTAAGCAGCACATGATCGTGTGAAAAGTAGTTTTTTAATAGTTTTTTCTTAGAAAAAGGAACAAACACCCAAGAAATCACGGCTTACGAACATACATTTTTCATCTATCCAAACAGGCTTTAGCAAAAGATTTAAAGCCCTTGCATTATTTGTTTTATTCTAATATCTTAGTTTTAATTTTCAAATATTTTTTTTACTTCTGGAGACAATATAATTATACTTTTTCTAATGCTGCCCCGTTAGTATTGTCAATTCTCAATGTGGTCCTTTCAATCAAAAGTCTGTTTTAGACCATTCGAACGCTGACCATCCGTGTACCATTAAAACGTGAACATAAACTTGGAGCCCATGTCGAGTGGTCGAGGATCTCACGCAGCCATCATAGACTAGTACTAGTAGTATACGACCCTACGCACGAGACTTGCCTTTGTATCTCCCTGGCAGAGCATTAGCTTGATAACATAGGGGTCCCGGGTTCGATCAACATGGTCATGTGTCATTTTAAATTTGTTATAAACTATTAATTAAAATACCTACCCCATTTGATTAATGGTGGGCTTAGTACGAAATAGGCTCAAGGATAAAACTACTTACCAGTAGATTTTATATTATTGACTGAATTATTAATTATAAGTAATTATAGTCAAAGTAAGTTTAATTGCAATGGAGGCCGCTCCCCCTTTTTTTTTAGCAAAAAAATGAATCCATTCTTTGGAATTTGAAATATTTTGAAATTGAAAAGATTTATTTAATTTTATTTATGACTAAAACACTATTAAAAATTTGTTGTATATTTCAGGAATATATAATTACACTAAATAAATGTAATTTATAAATGTTCACTAACTCCGTCTACCAATGACAGAGTGACAGAAGAACTATTAACCAGTCACTCAGATTACATGATAAATAATGGGTTTTTTTCTGGTAATTTTTCTACAGATAAGACAAAAGTTCATATGAATCATCATCAAGCGGCCCGTGCTAGTGGGAACGCGGTTTAAATGTCAAGCTCATTTAGTCTTGCATGCTAGGGATGGGAGCTTGAAGTTCGAACCCCAGCTGGGTTTAACAAGGGGGATTTTTTATTACATCATGATTTCACATTCTCCCTCCATGAAAACTCTTATACATTTCCTCTAAATTGGACCTTACTCATCTCTATCACATTAGCGTAGTTTAAATAGATCTATTAAGTCCTAGCGGGTAGTATTACAAGCTAGAACCAAACAAAAACACACTAACCAGTTAAGTTAGTGACACACGGACACACACTAAGGAGCATACATTGTTTCAAACAAGGATCGAACTGGTGATTGTTTTCATAGCAAGTAAGTTCACCAGTTCTTAGATTAGAGGTCACGTTTAAACACGTTTCTAACATCAACGTGGTTCGTTTAGTTAATATTTATATGAGTGAGATATAAAGGGGGTACCCGGGAAGAGAGGCTTATATCGGCATGATATTTAATTGAATAATGACACGTAGACGGGAATCAAAACCCGGACCCTTGAATTAACGAACCCACCTCGGTGGCGTAGTTAGCTAACGCGCCTGTCGTGTTGAGCTCTACTACCGAGGACGGGGAGATCGAGGTTCGAATCTCGGTCGGGTGAACTGGGGGTGGTTTTCCCTAAAAATTTTCCCACTCTCCCTCCACGCAAATGCGGGTTCACTTCCTCTAAATTCAACCTTCCCAATTCCTAACCCATTAGTTTAATTAGTACTTAAGCGTATAACCCGAACGAGTAGTAAGACGCGGTGCTAAGTATTATTATTATTATTGAATTAACGCGTCAATGCTCTACCACTAAGCTATCCCGGGTTTGTGTCGTGCTCAGGGTCATTCTTCACTCATATTCAAGGCACCCGCGCATGGCTAACAGTTGAGCACGGGAACAATCCTAGATAGCTCAGTGGTATAGCACTGGCGTGCTAAGCCAAGAGTCCTGCGTTCGATTCCAGTGTTCAGGTTTTATATTTGAATTAACGATTAAACTTCTGTGGCATTTGATACGCCTATATCGGTAGCCTAACGATCATTTCAATCTTTCAAGTTTCACTGGTTCTATACAATCAATTGGACAAGAGTTTTATTTTTTTCATGAAATGTTTTAATCAATGATTTAAGATTTTTTAGGTTGATACAGTAACAATTCAAAATTACTTAAAGGTTTACAATAAAATGCGATGGTGACCTAGTGGTCTAGGGGTAAGGTGTCAGACTTCTGTGCTGGGGTTCAATCCTCGGTCCCGTCACAGATTTATCTGATTGCAAAACCCTTCCTTCACCTCTGATAAGACGTGTATTAATCACAACTTGTGAATGTGTGGAATGCCAGGCCTCTACCGTGGTTCGGATTCCACGTTAAACTGTAGGTCCTCCATTTCATCTCACAATCACCCTACCATTACACATTAGCGTAAGTGCGTGTAACCCGAACGGGTAGTAAGACGCGGTGCTAATGATAATAATAATAATAATAATAATAATAATAATAATAATAATAATAATAATAATAATAATAAAATGCTGTGAGAATTAAACTATCATGGGTTTGAACAATGGTACTGCAATGTTATTTTCTTTAAATGTTTTCCCACGCTCCTTCCACAAAAATGTAGGCACAGTTCCTCTAAATTCGGCCTTCCTCATCCCTACTCTGGTGGTATAGTTAAATGCGGAAAGCCCAGAGAGGTAGTAAATCATGGTGCAAACATATGTAACCATGCCACCAAAAGTTTGATTCAATTGAAGTGTTTCTATGAAACGCTTACTTACTCAACTCTCGACTACTTCGCCACGAAGGCTGTGCTATTTTCCTTGTGTAAATAAATAGATTATAAAGTAGTCATATTCTTGAAAGGTTTTCTCTCTTATCTCTGTAAACGTTACTTTGTTTTACTGCCAAACCCTCAAACAAGGAAATAAAATTATGTTGAATTTCCTGTGAAGCTATTAAGTTTGTCAATTGGCTGGTAGAGAGTGCAGTGCTACATCTTGTCAACAAGCCCAGCAAAACTATAAGGTAGTCTTTTTTTTATATATATACATATCTTTCTCTTCATTCCAACTCATTTCCGTTATTTCTTCGCGTCTACCCTTCTAATATTTTTTCTCTCTTTCTCTTAACTTCCGACTTCCCTAACACTTTGGCCATTTCTCTTTTCGTCTCCCGCCATTTCCTCTTTGCCAACATTTCCTTGAAGACTTCATCACGAGTAGAAGGAAGTCCTAACAGTCCTGAGGAAGTGCCACTGAATTCACTTTACAATCATCACATTACCGTCACAAATAATGAACTGTAATCTAAGAATATGTTTAGTTTTACATAACTATGATGTTGATTTTATTTACGGCTATTTACTCATAATAATGACATATTTTATGCAATTTAGTTTGTTTTTTTATTATTGTTTTGCACTTAAATTATATCAGATTATTAATATAAAATAGTAAAATACTATAAATAAATAGTAGAGTTCGTATAACCCGAACGGAAGGGAGAATTAAAGTAGAGAAAATTAACATTTAGCTATTAAGAAATATGGGCCAATACAACGCAGTGCTACAGTCACATTTTCACAGGAAAGGCCTATTATGACTACTAGCAAAGTTAGTAGCTCTAATTTCATGTATTCATATGTCAAGCCATGTGTTGTGCAGCTGTCACTTTTGATAGATATTATAATCTCTACATCTTATAAAACAAAGTGCCGGTATGTATGTTTGTCTACTTGTTGCCTAAGATCTCTGGAAAGGCTTTACTGATTGTGATGAAGTTTATTTATTCTATTGTAAATTTATCCAGGAGGTTTTCAGCATAATTTTATACTATCAGACAATTACTTTATGGAGGTGAGTAATGAACACGGACGTTTAAATAGGCTGTAAAAATTTGAACGATTAAAAGATTTTGTTTTTCTGTCTCACTTGATCACCAACAAAAATTTGTGTATATAAAATCCAAGCAGAAATTATAGGAGATAAATTTACTTGAAATTCAGAGATGAATTAATCCAAAGATACATCTTAGGACTGTAGTAACGATAATAACAAACATGTCTATTCTAATTTGTGTATCACTTCATGTTGTATTTGTTAAAAAGTTAGCATGTATTTTACTTACTGAATTGGCAATCATCATTTAACCAAAAGTTTCTACAGAATAAAGTTTTAGGGTAAATTTTATTTTTTATTAGAGTACGTAGGTAAGAGTAGGTATTTTTTAGTGCTACTATTATTACTTGGTTTAATAAAGAAGTTTGATCAAGGTAGGGAATATTTTACTTTACTTTGGTTATTTGGCCAGGTAAAGTAGGTAGGTATTGTTGCACATTTTAAATTGAACTATTTTTACTTGGTTTAGTATCGTACACAGACAATCCTAGTGGCATTATTTTTAGTTTAACTTGCTTTAATTCTTATATGTCTATTTTAGAGAGGTGACATGGGACCAGCCTCTTCTATTACAAACCTTGAATATAAACGAGCCTCTATTGAACAATGAACAACTTACCTTACACCTGAAGGTATTATTGACTGTTCGAGATCCATGTATGTAAAGTGTTCATTTTAGATGCGCTGGAGGTACAGGAAATACTTTTATAATTAATGTATTGTTGTCTATGCTCAGATAATTATGAGGGACGTGTTGCCTTTGCAGTGGCTCATCAGGTATAGCCATTACTTTGCTATAAGTGGACAGAACACTGCACGTGACATAAAAACTACCATTTAAATATTTCTAACAACCAAATCGCCATATTCAACGTATCGAAGCAAAGATACACACCAAAATTGCTGCAAAAATACTGTATTAGCATATGTAGCGAGAGTACGATGTCACATTAGCGCTTAGTTGAAGCTCTGAATAGAACTCTGAGAGATCACGGAAGCAACAAAATGCTCATGGGAGGTGTCACCATGTGGGACTCAAGAGACTTTCGACAAATTATAACGGTCATTCTGAGATACACTAGAGTTTACGAGGTCAAAGTCTGGAAAGATCCTGAAAATGCTCTGACATTGAGAAACTTTCCCTATGGGCCAACTTGGATGTGCAGAGACATTAATTGAAACCTATATGCAGATATGTTACTAAAATTCAGCAATGCAGACCTCACAGAACACGAAGAAAAGTCGTCTTTGGATAGCCCCTAGATATGCGTCGAGTTCAAGGATATTCAGGAACTAATCCATTCTATTAATCCCAATATACTTATTTGAAAATAAATAGCCTCTTTAAAGGTCCCGGTAGAAAGCTATTTTAGTCCCAAAAAATGAATCTGCTAATAAAATTAAAGGCTAGATTTTAGTCCATTTAAAAGCTCCATATCCTGCACTTATATTATGTCCATGAATACTGTAAGAGATGGACAGTAAACTGTCCAAAATGCTGTCGAGTTTTTTACTTTCCTTTTTAAATCTTTTTTTACCCATCTACGCTCTTAGATATCTGCATAATTGGTACCCACCAAAACTGTTTAATGGGACCCGCATTAGTGTAAACATTCTACCAAAGTTATCATTGAGGCGATAGTCATGACAGGCTGCACTACGAGAGGAAATGAATCCCCATGGTTTAATATTTCCTGACCTTCCGGTTTAAACGCCTGCACTTATCTATAAAAGTTTGTTTTGCGATGACCATCAACAAGGAAAAGATTTTAAAAGTGTCAGGCGTGGATCTCCACGGTGTTTCTCATATGGACAACCATGTGGCGTGCTCCCTCGCAAATTCTAGCAGCTCCTGATGGTAAAACCACTTACGTAACTTATAAAGAGGACTTGTGTTAAATTTTGTTCATTTATTTCCTTCCATTAACATAATTATTCTGTGTATTTAAAATTACAGCAGAAACAATAACTATACACTTTTTTTTTAGTCTGCAGACACATCTCCTATCAACTCTAAAATCTTGATCTTAGTATCCTCTGCCTGAAACTTTATGTAATTTCTCCTTTATGCGGAGAATTAAAAACTCTGTGTTTTGAAACGTTACTATATGAATGGGCGTGATTTTAAAACCAATATTAACGCGAGTGAAGCCGTGGGCAAAATATAGCTATATATAAATTCTGACAGTAATCATATGGTAAAACTTTATCAATGAGGACCACCTATATTTGTATTTTTTTTTAAAGTCCCTTACTATGAAAATTGAACTGTATAAAAAAAGCTAACGTCAGAAATGATAAAATCTTTGTGCTAAATCGAACCTCGATACAAAAATATGATTGTCTAGGCATGATTTGGCTTTGAGACCTTCACAGGTGGACACGAGGACCATGGCGTCAAACTCATCTAGCCTGTTTTTCTGGTGTCTGAGAGGTCAGAGTCTGATTTCTGTCTAAATGTACTGTACCTGGCTGGTTTTTCTTAAATAGTTCCTCACTTTCTTTGTTTGTAAAATGTTGTCATGTTTCCTCGTAATTTATTCCACCTTCCATATATCTACCTCATTAGTGTTAATAATAGGATAATCCTGACGGTACTAAAACGTGGAATATCAATAAGATAAGATGCAAGCGTCAAACCAGAGTGTTAGGGGTGAGAAGGGTTGAATTTTGAGGAAGTGTACCTGCATTTGAATGGACAACCATTTAAGAAAAGCCACCTTAAGTACATCCTACTAGGATTCAAGCCCTAATCTCCCCACCTTTGGCAGTCTAGTCTATTGGGGCAGTAACACCACAGACCATTCGACCACCGAAGCGTGTAACCTTTATTTCCCTTCTTTCCAAGATACGATCATAATAAACGGACACGTAAGCTATTTATTCAATTTGCAAATCACACTAACCCAAAGTCAAACCCAATTCATTCACTTCGCGACTCTTTTAATCCTGTCATCCTCCCTATATATTTTATGTCCTGCAAATTGGCCTCAACATGGTGCGTACAACTGATCAAAACCTAAATAACAATCTCTCTTGTTGAGTTGACTATATTGGCAGGACGGGATTCACCTCGCCGGTTGATAAATAGCTAGAGTCACGCACGGTTTCGGTAAACCCTCCCCGGACTAATTTTTCCTGTTTCCCTAATCACTAGCGTTTTGTTGTGTCGGGTGAAGGGGGGGCACGTGGCCCACACGTAACCCTTGTTAATGAAAGTTAACTGTAATCTGCCGGGCGGGTGTTAACGTCGCTCAATTAAATTCGCTCGCTTAATTGTCCTCGCGACCATGGACGGGGGTTTGTATTTCAGCCTAGACACAGGTTGTCATGTGGGTGGATGGGTGGGGTTTGGGGTGGGGCTGGGTCAATGGTGGGGGAACAAAGGAACATGTCATAAAAAAAGCATGGGTCTCAACAAAAATACTTAAAGTGGGATCGAAAAGGATACGAAAATGGATCAGAATTTTGCAGTTTTCATAGCAAACAACATTTTCATCAACAAATAATCAAATATTTGTCCAGTAGAGACACAGAGCTTAGTTATCCACACAGTTCTCAACAGTTCTTGAATACATGCTATGTGCATATTAGCATTTGATTAGAAACTATTTAAATGAAGAGAAAACTTTCTAATCGAATTGTAGGGCACCTTTGACAGATATTTAACAACTGTTGAGTTTACTATGTGAAGAGAATAATCTATATTTTTCTACTGGATAAATATTAGATTTATCTATCTGATAAAAGTTGTTTGGTATAAAAGTTGAAAAAATACTGCTCCTAGCACTCAATCCCTTACCATCCCAACTTAAGGTAAGTTAAGGGGAATAGTAAACACCATTCTTTATTGTAAGAGTAATTTAGCTATGAAGCGTTGCAGAGTGAAAAAAATACGTCTTGTTTTAAATGAATAAATTAACTATATTTAGGACTACACTATGGCCCTATCTTATGAGCTACGCCAAAGAGTGTTCCATCAAGGTAAGAGTGCTTTCTTTCAGGGTAAATGGAGTGTACATTTCATACATAGCTCGAAAAATTGTATTATCACCATTTTTGACATCAAGATGAGATTAAATAGAATCAGAATTTTATAAAGATGTTTGAATTTTTTTTTTAATTTAGTAAACTACAGTTGTTTACCCAGATA
This sequence comes from Timema genevievae, assembly GCA_902155825.1. Classification (NCBI taxonomy): domain Eukaryota; kingdom Metazoa; phylum Arthropoda; class Insecta; order Phasmatodea; family Timematidae; genus Timema; species Timema genevievae. The sequence continues at coordinate 28,185 of CABFWO010003256.1, read as the reverse complement.
AATTTGAGCAGTTGAACCTATTTTACTGAGGCACAACTGCAAGAATGCGCTGGGAGGGATTAGAGCGTATCCAGAGTAACTATGATAACGCGAAGTGTTAGGAGTGCGCAATACAATACAATAAATATACTCAATCTAAGATTTAGCGAAGGACCAATAGGGTATTAGCGTGGAGAGGGGATGATCAAATCGCACGTGAGAAATCACCTAGGACCTCTGCTGAAATTCAAACCATAACATTCCCCTCACTGGCAATCCAGCATACTCAACGTTTGACGCCTTGGAGTGTGTGACCATCGGTAAGAGTCCCGTCATTAAGTGACTGAAGACGTTCTAAGAAGAACCAACGAAAAGAGCCCCACTATGCAGATGCGCCAACTGGGTGGGTCAGATTATGAGAAAAGAACTAGCTTATTGAGTGATGTAATTGAGGGGAAAGTGAAAAGAAATAGCTTATTGAGTGATGTAATTGAGGGGAAAGTGAAAAGAAATAGCTTATTGAGTGATGTAATTGAGGGGAAAGTGAAAAGAAGAAGTGGACCAGTGAGGTTTCAGCATCTAAAAATGGAAGTTGCCAATAATATACAATGCTGGAGGACTCGATTTAGACAAGGCAATGGACCTGTCGAGGGACAGAACACAATATTGATTTACATATAGGTGTTCTGTCTATAGTTTACTGAAAACTGCTTTTGTGAAAACTAGACATTTAAAAAAACAATTGTTCAATAGATTTTTCTCAAACAGATATCTGGTTGGTAAATTTTTTTAGTGATAAATATAAAAGTATCAAGGTTTTCATGACCAACATTCTTTTTTATTCATCACGTAAAACATATCTCAGATATATGTTTTTAACAAAAAATATACGCAGAGAGAGAGAGGGAGAGAAAAAATAATTGCTATTCCCGATGTATTTTGGTTACACCTGGTTGTAAATATGGTCGAGAGCTTGTAGTTCAGGACCAACAAACTTTGAGATATTATGCTTCATATCAAAAGCAGGCACAGAACAGAGTACTCGGAGACCATTGTAAGTGCTGTCCAAGGAGCTGATGGCCCAACTTGTTTTATGCCCTTACATGCCACTGAATTTACTCCAGGCAGCCGCCGGCTTCCCTTTCCTCCATTAGATTAATTGTTAATAGCCCTGTGTGGAACTTGATGGTAAGTAATAATCCTACTCCTATTGCTTACACTATCAGAATAGCTTATCTCAAGTATATTACTGCTCAAACAACTCCAGTAATTACAAAGTTAACTAACCTAAGTATCCAATGTGGTTTAATACCACATTTACTTAAACTTCAAGACCTATCCATAGATAAAGGTAAACACGCGGAAGATAGGTTTACCCTCTATACTATTTACCATATTACAAGCAAAGAAACACACATAGGTGGGCATGCAGGTAAAGTCGTCACTATCAACCAGTCTGATTTACCGGAGACTGAATAGTTGGAATTCGCATCTCGTCCGGGTGTAAAAGGTGTGTTTTCTTGAATGTATTTTAGCTCTCCCTCCATGCAAATGAGAGTATACTTCCTATAACGTTCTACAGTTTTCCTCTTTATCCTATTATTGTAGATACACAGATAACCCAAACAGGTATTAAAGACACATTTAACACACACACACCAATAAAAAGAGATCATAATATATTATAAGATAAGATCATAAGATATTGCGAATAAACACTAAAACAGAATTAAATCTCTTCTCCATTTTTTTTGCACGTTAGATAGGAATCAATTAATAGAAACTGTTTTTATAAACATATGAAGGGGCTTTAACATAAAAAGTAATCCATAAGATTGATCATAAATATGATTAATTCCTATGTAATTGCATAGATATTCCCCACGTAGAATATTAAAGCACGCTATTATAATTTCACTATGAAATTCAGTTGAGAAAAAAATCCTTTTATAGCGTAGCTTAGAGGTTGAAATGACTAATATGGCTGTCATAATCTAAAATTATAGTACATTAATTGTATTTAAAATATTTATATCTAACTCATATTAGATACACTAACTATAGAAACTCATACATCATAGGGGTGAAACCAAATGAACACAATAATACAAATGAAAGATTGTAACCATCATTGGTAAAATAACGCACGAACTTTCTCATACAATGTTTTAGAGCTTAAAACAAAATGTCCATAAATAGGTTTTAAGTAAACTACCCTTAAGTAAGTTTTACTCAGAAAAAAACACACATCCTTTTGTTAATTACAATAAACACTCTTCATTTATGAATTTTAAACAAAATTGTTAAAAGTTATTTAAGAAAATCCCAGTTCTCTAAAATCAGTTATTTGTAAACTACCCTCAGATTTATTATTTTTTATTTGTAAAACTAAAAGCACAATCTCATAATGAAAATTAATGTCCAGGTATTAATTTTGAGCTAAGTCTTCATGGCCATTTTTGAAATAAGAAAAATAATTTTTACAATTTAGTATATTTTTTAAGAATATAACAAATATCAATTATTATTTATAAAATAAAATAGTCCCCAGATATCAAATTTAAACAAAATCTTTGTAGCTATTTCCAATTTTTTTATCTTTTCAAAAATCAGTTATCAATAAACTACTGTGAATGATTTTTTTTAAGAAAAAGCAAAATTCTAAAATTATATACATCGTAAGAAACTTACTAGATAACTATTTTGAACCAATTCGTTAGAATCTTTTTTTTAAATTATTCAAATTAAAGAAACTGTCATTAGTAAACTATCCTTAAATGAATTATACCAGAAAAACCAAGTAATAGTGTTAATTAAGAGGTGAACCCTCGCTAGATGTCCATTTTAAATAAAATTGGAGATATTTCTTAAAAATTTTGAATTAAAAATTTCATTTCTCAGTGGCCTACTATTAATTTACAAGCTAAGGCTTAAATCAAATAAATGTTTGTGGTTTAAGCAGATAGTATCTAAATACCAAGTTTGAACCAAATTCATCAAACTGGTTTATATTTGTAGTCAGAGGCAGACATAAGACACTTCTAACTAGTCCCTAGCCTGACAACGTAAGTTCACCATGGATCCCTATCCTGAGACACTTCTAACTAGTCCCTAGCCTGATAACGTAAGTTCACCATTGAGCCCTATCCTGAGACACTTCTAACTAGTCCCTAGCCTGACAACGTAAGTTCACCATGGAGCCCTATCCTGAGACACTTCTAACCAGTCCCTAGCCTGACAACGTAAGTTCACCATGGAGCCCTATCCTGAGACACTTCTAACTAGTCCCTAACCTCACCATAAAACCTCTTTCAAATATATGTTATCATTGTCCTCCCATCAACGTATCGGCCTAACAAGGAGTCTGGTATCTTCAGGTAATAACGTTGTAAAACAAACAAAATGTTAATTCTCTTATTTAATATGTTCCCAAATCTACTTTAAGAATGTAATAAAATTTAGCTTGATAGAGCATTTGATTAATTATTACTCAAATATGTTGACACAATTGACAAATAGGTGGAGTTTAGATATTCTATTAAAATTTGTGTTGTTTTAATGTATAGCAATTTGTACTATTATTTTTATTGCAGTATATTTAGTACTAAGGGAACAACATACAGCATATAATGAATGTAGTAGGCTAATCAAAACCAGCTGACAAGTGAAATGTAATTATCTTGACCTATGTCAAATTGTGTTTACTGGGAGATCACATCTATCTAATATTTATAATATGAAAACAGTAAAAATGGCATCAAAGACGTACAAGAGTATGAGAAGAATATAATCTAAATGGCTAGAGGTTGACTTATAGGTACAGATGTTTCTCCAAAGGGAAATAAATATTTTTTTAAATGTGAAGTTTGCTTTTAAACGGGGAGAAAGGGACAGGTTTTCGCGTGTATTCTACGCACTAATAGCTTACGTCATAAATTGTTTAGAGAATGTTTTCGGGAAATGACAGGAAAGAGAGGTTGGGAAAGCCATTGGGAGAAGCAAGAAATAGAATGTGTATGGGTAGTTAGGAGGGGGTTAAGGAATTACAATGACAAAAGGGTAGGTAGATGGGGGAGGGGGTCGCAGTTCTCGAAGAAACCATGCGAGAAGTCACCCTTATAACAGCCTCGGGGTGAGCGTGTGTGCTTGTATTGTGTAGGAACAGAAAGATGGAGTGGTTGAGAAGAGGAAAGCAGGAAGGGACTATTCCGGGATCTGGCAAAAAAAAAGAGATATACTTTTTAAAAATCATATTCAAACCCACTACCTCTTCATGTGATCGAAAATAATCATTCGTTTCGTTAGACTTTGCCAAATATCGATATAAAACACGGCACGATTTACTTTGATCCAAAAGTTCAGAACTCAATTCTGACAAGTTGTTGCCTATTACTTTGCGGGCATGGATTTAGTTTGAACTTTATATTTAGATAATGAAACATTGAAAGATAAGAATGAATATATATATATATATACAAAATAACATTAATTTGGTTCAAAACAGGTACAGGGGGACTGTTTTATGTGATAAATAAGAAGGTATGTTTATTTTCCTGGAAAAATTGCTTTGTGTAGTTTACCAATGAGTGCTTTTTTTTTAATGGCCTTAAAAGTGGTGTTCAACATTTATATCTGAAGAGTGTTTCATTTGCATATCAAAATACTATATAAGATTTTTTATGAGAAACGTATCAAAGGGAAGCTTACTGATGAACTATTTTTGAAAATTGTGTTCCTTACTATTATAAAATGTATAAGAATATTAAGCTCATTTGCCACTGTAGGGGTGGTAACCAACAGCTAGAATTTTTTGTTGTTGCAAAAATTGGTTAAACCTCACTAATGTAGAATTAGTTACTATTTTATAAATAGTACTAGATTATCAATCAAAAGTGTCAATAAATATTTTTAACAATACTTCCCTAAAGATAACTATATAATTGGCTTTTCTGTAACTAGTCGGAAGAAATAAACTTTATAATACTATTATGGCTTTGCTTTCGTGATTTTAGCAACAGATATTATAGTGGATGAAATAATAAATTAGAAGGTATTACGATTTCATCCGGTTCACAATCTTCATTTTTGAAGTGGAAGCATCTCTTAGAAGCTTTCATTTGTAAACATTTTTTAAGGGAATCACAGGTGCTGCTGCCACAAAAAATAAACAACCAAACAGTTATTTTCATAAGTTTGTATTTCAATAATGTAAAAACGCTTAAAAAAATAATTTAAAACAAATTATTTGATGTGAAAGTTTTGGTTGCCAAAAGTGACAGCAGCTCAACACAGGGTCCTGCAGATCATCAGGTTTGCCGTATGAATACATGAGAGTATATCTGGTAACTTTGCTAGCTGTCAGTTTCCACCATTACTACGCTGGATTGACTTTATGTTCTGTAAGTACGTTTGTGTCCTAGAATTTACTCTTTCCACGTTCTAATATTGTTGTGGTTTTTCTACATCACGTCTTACTGTCCGTCACAATTAAAAAATAAGCTGATGGTATGAAATCAGTTAAAATATCATTTAAAGGAAGTGTACCAACATTTACGTGGAGGAATAGTGAAAGACTGAAAATCACATCTCAATTCTTCCGATCGGTATTTGAAGCCAAATTTTCCCTTCACTAGAAAAACTAGAGCAAAAGGGCCTGAATTTGGTCTACGTGCTATCGGTCTAAATAAAGGAGACAAAAAAATTATCGACTCTGAACATGAATTGATCAGTGCCATTTATAAACGACAAAATAATTATCAAACTTCAAGCATTCAAGCAAATTGACAACCTCATAATTATATAAGACCTAAATATAATAAAGGTATGATTGTCACCCGGTTAGTATTCGATTCACTATTAATAACAATAACATTAAGACCTGTAATACTATTAATATACATTTGAGGAACCTATAATAGTATTATTAAATGAAGGAGAAGTGTCAATGAGTATTTATTTTGGTAGTAGCTAGTATTTTTTTATATAGTCGAAAATATAATGCAGTTGAGCAGAATCAAGGCATGTTCTCTTCTCAGTTTTATAACCTTTTATCTTATTAATGGAATCCAACCATTTTGTAAAAAAAATTCCTGGCCACTTTTCAAGAGTAGTGAGTAAACAGATTCCGAATATATTAATTATTTAGGTCAGTTTCAGTTTTGATTTGAGATTAGTAATATACACTATTTTACGAATCCTAATCCTCGGTTTACCTACGAATTAAAAGCCTTTATTTTAAATATATTTTTTATTAAAACAATAATTTCTGAGATATTGGTAGAAATATATTTTAAATCGAGGTCTGGGAAATTGAATGCTAGGCGTTTTGGTAAAGAGAGATTTGACTTTTTTCTCAATATATTTCTGTAACTGTGTATATTATTCAGTTCATGCTCAATGGTGGAATATTTCTACAACCATTTATACCATTTCATTTCACATTCCAATTTTGACTAAAGTCTCCATTTTTTGGGCAAAAGGGTGAGAAAGTCTTTGCGGTGCACCGTACCATTTAATTTTCTTCGTGTGGACCTATTATTAATAATCCAGGCCACATACATTAGATTACTTTAATGATGTGAAGAAAATAAGGTATAATTTAATATACCCACATTTACGTGGAGGAAGAGTGCCTTTTAGAAATAAAAACACTTAGATGCATACCAACCAGGATTTGAGCTTTGACCTCTCCGTCAGTAGTAAAAAAGACCAGATGGTACTGACACATTTGTCCACGAGCATATCGATTCGGGTGGAGGGAGGGCTGTGGGAAGGGGATCAGTGCTAAATATGATCAAATCAAATCACGCAGATATCTCAATAGGTGCTTAAAACTATTTCAAGGTTTGTTAAAATTTACAAATTAGAACTACACTAACACGTTCACCAAATACAATAGTTTTCATAACAGTTAGGAAAACCTTTAAAATTTAATTTCAAATATAACTGCACATTTTTACTCATTTTTAAACAGTAAAGTTAATTTAGTATTCAACAATTAGTAACTAGCCTAAATCCCAATTTGTTGGTACAAAACTCATATTTTTCGTTTGCACTGTAAGGTCGTGGTTGAAATTCCGTCTGTGTATACTGAGATTTTTTCCTAAATGTTTTTTTATTTCCTTTCAAAACAAATTCGGGTGTATTTGATATAAAATTCTACCTTCTTCATTCCAATCCCTTTAAAGTGATTAAAATAAATGTATCCCCGACGGATATTAAGTAAGGTTACAGAAGAAATATACATGTATTTACTATTTAATCCTAGTGGTTTAGTGTATTTATTAATTGATTGAAAATATGTAAATTTGAACGATATTGCATGTAGCTTATTATGTATTTCAAAGATTGAAAATAAAAATACGTACAAACTTAAAAATCTTCACTCCTGGGGCTTAAAAGATCCTTGACGGGAGTAAATGTAAACATCACTGGAGAGATTCTAAGGTAGAGTTGTATTGTGTGGATTGAACCTCAGTCCCAGCAATAGGTAATATATTGTACTAGGAATAGATAGAAATATATATATATATATATACGCTTTCTGACCATTGAACTAAGCTAGGATTTAGAGTCACTAAAGACATTCATATCTACTGTTAGATATTCGTTAGAATAGTTTCTTTGAGAGAGAAATAGACTCACAGGACATTAGTTTTATCTAAAGCAGAACTGGGCCACAACCTTATTGTATAGTCAGTAGTGCTAACAGTTCACTCTACCTTATCATTAGTTTTATTTAACTCCGCTTTGTATTCAATTTACCGTTGGTAATGATACGATATTACTCTTTAAATAAATGAATCAATACTTTCAATTATTAATTTTGATTTAATTATAAATAAATAATTTTGAATACGTTATTTGAACCTTGGTTTGAACGCACGTGTATGTATATATATATTACCACCACGTCTTACCTGTATAGGTCATGCATACAAAAGTAGATAGATATCTTTATTTTAAGGGAGTAATTTATTTAAGGGAAATAGTACAAAGCTAGAACACAAACCTTCATTCATCGCATATATATATTTTAAATGTGAGATATGTTAGGTAGTTGTGATATTAAACTTCTTCAAGTATTTATAGAGTTGTCTATTTCTCTGAACTTTTATATTCATACCCTCGCGATATACCATACGTTCTAGTTCAACACCCTTCCTTAAAAAAACCTTTATAAAATAAAAAGAAAGCCCATAACTTTAGATGCAAATCGTTATTTAATTTCATACCGATTTGGAAAAGGCGGCGCAAAAAATGTCGTCATGGAAGTGAAAGCTAATGGTTTAAAGCTATAAAAAAAAGTTAGGTGTGAAGAGGAGATGTGTTTAACGTTGATTTTTTTTTCTGAAAGGAGGGGAAGGGTGTAAAAAACACTGTTTGGGGGAGGAATTGAGGGGTACAATAGATGTGGTGGAGCACTTACATAAATTCAGACAAACAACCCACAAAAAATATATTCTACCACGTGGAATTTACAGCGATGGATACTTCACTCCCCCTTCCCCCTTGCTATATTCCTATCTCTCTCTCTCTCTCTCTCCCCACTGACATCACATTTCTATTCCCCCTCCCCCACCTATGTTATAAAGCCATAAGTTTTATTTATAAGCAGGGATAGTACTTTTATGACCTGAACACTAGAAAAATTATCAATTAAACTACCTAAAATTTCTAAAACAAAAATTCTTAAAATTTACAAATAGTCACTAAAGATTTGAAAAATAGCTCATAAAAAATACATACAACTAAATCAAACACGGACTTTACAATATGGGAACTAAAACATATAATTATATAAAATGAAAAGCCTCTAACAACTAAACGCTTGCATTTTTGTAAATATAATATTGATTAAAAAATATCCGCTTCCTAAGTAATTGCATACAGAAAGGAATGTTTTGGGTGTGGTACGGGTAATAGCCACCCCTTTCCAACGCAACCCTCTCCAGCTTTCCAGCTTAAGGTGGTAAGTTGGAGATGTGGGGGAAGCGAGTGAAGGGCAGTGTTTTTGCAGTTTTTATAGCATAACTTTTGTGTGTGTGTGTGTGGGGTGGGGAAAAATTAAAAATATGGCCTTATCAGAATCGTAGAGTTTAACTTTCTTCACCTGTTGATATCAACAGTTGTTGTATATCTGTCATCAGCATAGTGGCATTAAATTATACACTTTTTTAAATGAAGAGCAACTGCTCCCAATTAATTCCAGGACAACCTTGAAAGATATTCGTGAACATTATTATTACATTTTTAATTGCAGTGTCTCATGAGGATTGTGTATTTTACAATAAGACAAGCAAAGAGAATACAAAGTTCATTGACTAAATTATCTTCTCATTCCGACAATTATTGTGGTTTGGGAAGAAAATATGTTCATGTATTTATTCATTAATAAAATATCGATAGTATTAAAATATATACTTTTTCAACAAAAATGCCAAAAAATGCCTCTAAAATACCTGATAATTTCTCAAATATGACTCAGATCAAGAAACTAATACCTGCATTTTCCAAATAACAAAAAAGACCAAATAATTACCTATAAATAACGTTTCTTCAGCCAGGGAATCATGAATATAATGTATGTACACATGAGAATGGTTTGTAATGAAGATTACATATCATAATCAAGCTTCTGCTATAAGCTGTGTGGCTGTGTTTGAACTGTTCTATAAAAACATTTTTTTCATATATCAAAGAGGGAGTACTAAAATTCTCATTAATACACATTTTATGTTATGTTAACATTTAACTAAAATATTGTCCGCTTCGTTGGTCTTGTTGTCTAAAGCGCTACTCATTCAGTAGATTAAATTGCCGATGACGGACGTATCAAGGTTCGAATCTCGGTCTGGTGTACTGAGGATGATTTTCCCCAAATAGTTTTCCACTCTCCCTCCACTTCCTCTAAATATCATCTTCATAATTCCTAAAATCATTAGCGTAATTAGCACGTAAGCGTCTAACCCAAACAGGTAGTGAGACGCGGTGATAAGAAAAACTAACATATTATTTAAAGTACAGAAAAACTCAATGTCCGTTCTTAGTAGTTTCTAAAAACTATTGTACTTGCTAAAGAAGTGAAAGAAATGGACAATACCTTGGAGCGAGTAAACGCCACTGACACCCAATAAGAGCAGTTAGCTTCATTAAAGTTAAAATTAACAATCTGACACATAAATAGAACCATTGGACATATGGTTCCATGTACCAAACCTCTAACACTGAACCATTGGACGTATGGTTCCACGTACCAAACCTCTAACACTGAACCATTGGGCATATAGTTCCATGTACCAAACCTCTACCACTGAACCATTGGACATATGGTTCCATGTACCAAACCTCTACCACTGAACCATTGGGCGTATGGTTCCACGTACCAAACCTCTACCACTGAACCATTGGGCGTATGGTTCCACGTACCAAACCTATACCACTGAACCATTGGGCGTATGGTTCCATGTACCAAACCTCTACCACTGAACCATTGGGCGTATGGTTCCACGTAACAAACCTCTACCACTGAACCATTGGACATATGGTTCCATGTACCAAACCTCTACCACTGAACCATTGGACATATGGTTCCACGTACCAAACCTCTACCACTGAATCATTCTGGTTCATCCTGTATCCAAGGACACTTTTTACTCGTTGCTGTATTATTAAAATATGACGCTGGATACCGGATGCACCAGAACTGCTCACTGGTATATCATTAGCACGCAAAGTCAAAAGGTCCCAGGTTTGATTCCCGTGTCCTTTGTGTTTATTTATCACTTAATTGAACGTGTTTCATCCTGTGGACAGCTGTCTCTGTTCACTTTGTGATACACATTAAATACAATTTGTTTGGGACGATCTCATATTAACGCAAATAACAGGAAACCTAGGATCAAACCAGAGACACTCAGACTTGTATCTGACCTTTCCAACCACTCTAATATGGGGTGAGTGAGCTATCCGTCCAAATACTCTAAATATCAGAAATTATTGAAGCTAAAAATTGAGAGAGAAATGGAAAGATAAATGCGAAACGTCTACGGAACGTGGCAACTGACAGGGATGAAATTTATGTATTTGACTACAAGGATAGATATATTCCTATTTTTTCAAGGGGTCAGTTTGAAAAATAGGTCCAGAGCACCCTTCATTTTTCTCCCCAAAGACCAAGTCCTCTTAAAACATTGTCCAGAAGATATAAAAATGAAGTCATGCATTTCAAAATAGAGTGAAATGGGGTTTCCCTTCTTATCTATTTTTTCCTGAGTGTCGGACAGTCGTTAGGGTGGCAGGCCTGGAGGACTTCCTACCCCCTGTTCCCTTCATTCCGCCCCTGTTTCGTCATGGAGCTGTTGCAGATGAGATCAGTTCTGTTTCCACGTGGCAATAAAAACTGTGTCCCTCCCACGTATTTAACAAACGTAAACACAGTTTAAATTATTAGGACAATATTACTCTTTCATATTTTAGCTATACAAGTTTTTGGTTAAAATAAAATTAATATAATGTAGCTTTGGTGATCTGTAAAATATGTTTTATAAAAAAGTGTATTTACAAATAAATAAATAAAAGATTACATTAATCAAGATGTGCTACGGTTTTATAAAAGAAAACTCGCTTTGTTCGTCGAGAGCTCCGCCTCCAAACCCCCAGTGAGTTTTCTTTGCAAGTGGATGTAAACTAATATAATTCCAGCGTTGTTTTGAACATAATTTAAAGTTACCTGTATTGTATTGTATTTTTTACACATTATTTTAGTTTCTAAATACTTATAGGGAAGCTAGAATCATCAAATTTGGCACGATTATGGAAATTGGATGTGCCAATGTTTCTGCCAAATTTTATGATTTCCCATAAGTTTGTCATGAAATTAAAAAAGTTGTGAAAAATGTGAAAAATTTACCTAAAATCAAAAAATCTAGCTCTATCTAACCGATGGAGATACTACAAAAGGTAAAAGGACCAAATTGTGGATCTCGCCAAATCCGTAGTTGCTGGTTCAATTCATTTTTTGATAGCTCTTACCGTTTAGCCACAAGAGACCTCCAAAGTAAGGTCCGCACCGACTTTAAAGTTGTTCCGCTATTTTGAATTTTTTTCGGGGGTTAAAAATTAATTTTTTTAACTTTTTGGAATTTTCCCGTCAATTACAGGCTAGAAGCTATAAGTTTGCCAAATTTTAAGTTTCTAGCTCATCTGAAAGTAGGTAATTACTAATGTCAGTGAGTGAGTCAGCCATGTGGCTTTATAGTATATGGATAGAAACATTTGAAACATGAGAAGTAGTTTGAAATTTATTCGTACAGCATGAACAAAAATTATTCTTATAACAAAGTTTAAAATTAAATATTTTCTAAATTGTGTGTTTTTTATTTTAATTATTTGAGAATATTTGATGCAAACCTTTTTAAGAATGCCTCAGTGTATTCGTAAGTATTTTCAAGAATTACATATATATGCATCAGATCGATGACTTTGATAAACAAATAATTCTTGTATCAGCACTTGTAGAATACTTTCCCATTGCATTGTAAGAGATCTGCCATGTACAGTACGTGATACGGCTCAACTCTTGTGTTTATATGCGTTGTAACAACGAACAATTTGATGTTACTGAAGAGCTTCTCGACGTGAAACGGTTAATTTCATGGAGAGTGTATCTTGAAATAAATAAATAATTATTGAATGGTTATTTAAAGCAGAAAGTTTTTAATACCCTCCATTACCCATCAAAATTCGCTTTGTGCCAAAGATATAAAACTCTCTTCTTTTCTCGATCCAGTGGTTGCTGTGAATTGCAACGTTGTTCTGAAAATCAATAAATTCAAATTTTACATCAGAAAGTTGTATGACAATATCTTCTTTAGACATTTATAAAAGACTTGTGAAAATTATATGTCGGGCGACACCTGGGCAATGGTACTTTACTACTGGCTAATCTTGCCATAAACTGCACTGCAGATTGCTTTAGCCCAGACGTTCCATTATTATCTATTTTATTATTATCATCATAATCATTCTTTGAAATCGTACACTCACTAGGTAGCTCCCCGTTTTCTTCCAAAAACTTTAGAACACTTGCCTTTAAACTCAACAATCTCTCAAGCGCCTTTTGCTGCGACAACCAACAGACACTACAATGAAGCAGAATTATGTAAAAATTTGCTTTTTTCCTTCTTTTTAGGGGGTAGAAATAGGAACTTTCTAAATGGAAACCATCCCAAAATACAGTTTCCAATCTCACTTTAAGCATAAAGCCGCCAGAATTATATCCACTTATGCATCACCAAGAATATATGTGCTGTGACCCGTATTGGTTGGCATGCGAACTAAATATAAAGCTCGTCTATAGTGATTTGCAAGTTAGGGCTAGAATCCCGGCTGGGTCTACTTTTTCTTAAATGTTCCTCACTTTTTTTCCACTCGAATGTTGCTACATTTAATTTATTATCTACCTTACTTATCCCTACAAAATTAAGATATAAATTAACTTTGGCTGCAGATACATTCATCTCTGGATATATATTTCAATTAAACTGAATATAGTTGCAATGTTACAGCGTGTCCCGGGTTCATTTCTCGTGTCTGGGTGTCATTTTGTTTACTTACCTATTCTATAGCACTAGGAACTCAAAAGTCCATTGATATGCTTACAAAAGTACGCTACCTATCTCTATCTTGAGCTAATTCTATCCAGTCCACCTCATTACACCCTATCTTGAGCTAATACTATCCAGTCCACCTCATTACATTCTATCTCTTTCAGGTCCATTCTAATGTTATTTTCTCACACCTATGGCTAAGTCCTCCCAATGGTCTCTTCCTATTGGGTTTACCAGCCAATACACTGGGCATGGTTCTAGAATCTACTATTCACGCTGCATGTCCTGCCCCCAAGAATCTAAGAGACTTGATTATTCTAACAATGTCTTGTGATGAGTTCCTCATCATTATGTAAACTCATCCACTCCCCATTATCTTTATCTCTTTTCAGACCAGATGTATTCCTAAACACCTTGTTTTAGAACATCCTAAATCTATCTTCGTAATGTAAGCAAAGAGACCATGTTTCACAACCAATGAAAACCGATCAAACTTTGGTTTTGTAATTATTGTTGGTTTTACCTTTCTTGAAAGTAGGCGAGATGTTATCTACTTACTGACAAAGTAATAGCATGCATTTTTCGTTATTTTGAATGTGTGTAAAACAAAGGTAAAGTCTGTTCACCGTAGGAATTGTCTTCTGAAAGGCCTTTTTCCCTACTAGAAATCTATTATATAGTAGGATATTGGTAGGAAAAAAGACCTTTCAGAGAGTAATTCCTACCGTGAATGATGTATATGTTGTCTGGTAGCAGGACAAACGAGCTAGGAAGTCCTTACTAGACTTAAAATAGTCCTTCATCAATGTTTGGACAAGATAATCGTGCAAATTGTTAAGTATTTAGAGTTGGGCTAGATCTACTCTTTTACGCATTCGAATCTCTAAACCTAATCTGTTTTATATGTGAATCCAAATCTTGCAAAAAATAGTGAACAAAAGAGGAAATACAAATTTGAGTGCTAGATAATAGAAATGATAACTAATACTACTATTGTTTTAATAATACATTACCTATAGCGTTCATACATACAGTTAAGTGTTAAGTTAATGGTCTGGGCTTTGGTTGTTTAGTTTGTCCTATAATTATAATAGGTCTGTACCATCAACAAGGTGAATCAAACCTACGAGTGTGCCTGGTTTTGGTTGGAATAATGGTTTAGAAAATACAAAATTTGTAAAGCCAACAGTGATAACAATTTATTATATTTTTTATTATTAAGTTATTGTTAATAAATATAAAAAGTGGCAGCTGCAGATGACATGACTTGATGTATGAATATATTAAAATTGGTTTAGTAACTTTAGTAACTAACAGAACTGATCTTCCTACTAAAATCAGGTAGCCTATGTAAAACAAATTACAATTCAAGATTAAATTGTTTTTTCAAAGTATTTTAGTCTTAAATATTCAAATATCTAATTTCAACTATCCTTAAGGATTCGAAGAATTGGAGAGCCCCATCCCTAATATTTATATTTTCTTTAGATGAAAGAGGAGTTTTAGTTCACAAATAATGGCTCGTACAATAATTGAATCGTTCTCTAACTAGAGTTGACATTATTGAAGGCCTTGTTCCCACACGTTTAAGGTACTCTTCAAACCCGAGGGGTCTATTATAAGGACCACTTGTCCCTCGAATCAGCACACTATCTCCTACCAACTTGAGCACTGGAAACTTCCCACGGTGTGTAATTGAATCATCCCGACAATTAAACTCGACAAGTCACCGTTTTCAAGTGTATTTTAGTGAGGTCTCAATGCCTTGTTGAAAAGTTTCCACTGACTCGTGAATGGGACACGTGAGTGTGTGGAAGAAGGGGGGAGGGAGAGTTGACATACATGCGAACTTACATCGAGGATAGCACAACAAGGAGTGTGGACAGAGAACATTACATTCTTTGTAAGGGATGTGACTTTAACTCCACTTTTCACACATTACATACATACATACATACATACATACATACATACATACATACATACATACATACATACATACATACATACATACATACATGCGTATAAATATACTAGCACCTCGCCTTTCTACCCATTAGGGTTATTCGCATAGCTACTAATTACGTTAATTTGTTAGGGCTAAGGAAGGTTGACATTTACAGGAAAAGTAGCCGAATTTGCGTGGATCGGGATTGGAAAACCATTTAGGGGAAAACCTTCCACAATATACATTTCTGGGATTTGAACCCCAATATCGCCATCATCATCATCATTCTAATCCATTAAGATAACTACCGGTTTTATCTTTCGAAAACTGAAGCGGGTCATAAATATATTCATGTGGCAAGCAGTCCCCTGCTCTATTCGAATGTTCTACATTCTATTAATGCATTAGTACCAACCTTTTCCATATCGGGGCCCCCCGAGGCTTATAATAATACCCCCCACCAAACGGTGTGAAATTAAAAACTGATGCACATATTTAATATTAATAAAATAAATAATACAGTCTTTGGACAGTAATGGAAAAAAAAGAGATTTTTAAGTAAGCTGTGAATATTGAATATATTTTATATGATGTGAAAATACAATTAAAATAACTTAGAAATCTGGATTTGTTTCGCGGACCGCCACAGGACTCTTCGTGGACCCGGTGTTAAGAACCTCTGGTCTAAGGCTTCTCTCTAGCATAAGACTTGACTACTTATGACAGGGAAGTTGGGGCTCAACTTCCTTTCAGATTCCCCCCTCCACTCAAATGCGGGTACACGTTCCCTAATTACAACCTTCTTCATCCTTAACAAACTAACGTAGATAGTTCATATGCTCATAACCCAACTGGATAGTGAGTCACGCTAACAAAAATAACATAAAAATTAGTTAGTAAACTTATCAAAAAGGTTATTAACCACTTGAGTTAAGTGTAGAGATGAGTTAATAGAAAAATGGAAACGAATTGGTATTAGATTAAAGAGGTACTGGAAAAAACGGGGGTAAAACCAGATTCGTAAAACCACCCTTATATCACTCAATGAAGATTTGAGCCCAAACTTCCCTGTCAAAGTGATCAAGGGAAATTAGAGTCTTATTAGTGTCTTAGAACATTCTAGTACCATCAACAGGCTTAACAAATGATACAAACGTTAATAATAATTATTATTTCATTTTATTCTAAGATGTCATATTTTAATATTGAATGTGGTTACAGTAGAGTTCCAACTAACCGATCTTTGACTATCTTAAATATCCGTATAGGCCTAACGTTATATTAATGCCATGTTATTAATATTATGATGAATTTTTACTTGTTATATGAATACGAACCCAAAAAGTGGATTTTACAATTCTGTTTGTCCCCATGTCTGTCTGTCTGTCCCCAGACTGGTTTAAACTTGATATCTAGATGTTATAGGCTCAATTATTGGTAGTTTACTAAACAAGTGATTTGTTTAGAATTCCCAACATTTCGAAATTAGCCATAAAGATTTTGTTTAAAATGCCTTTCTAGGATTTGACATAAAAATAACACAGTATTGGTGGTTTTTGGTCAGAAATTTGATGAAGGATAGTTTACTTATGACTGATTTTTCCAAAATAGGAAATAATTTAAAAATGGCTCTAACGATTTGGTTCAAAATTAGTATAGGGGGACTATCTTACATATCAATAATAGCGTATATAAATGTATCTAGCAAACATTTATTTAAGGTTAGTTTACTAACAAATTACAACAAATTATAGAAAATTTGAATTTTTGAAATTAACTATCAAGTTTGAATTCAAAATGGGAATTTGTGAATAATTTTTCATGCTAAATAAGAAAACGTTTTTATTTTTACAAATAACAAATAATTTTAAGTTAGTTTAAAGGTATTACTTATTTTTGAAAATTTGTGTTTATTTTGTTTGCGTGGAAGAAGAGTTTAAAATCATTTAGGAAAAACAACCCTCAGTACACCCGACAAGGATTCGAACCTCAATATTCCTATCATTGGCAGTCTAGTCTATTGCGAGAGTGACGCCTTAACTTAAATCAGGTGCTCCCAAACTTACAGAGCAGGGAGCCACATTAGTATGTTGTAAGTACTAGGTGGGCCGGATCTAATAATATACCTACCAAATATATATATTAGGGTGGTCCAAAAAAGTGAAGGTTACACATTTGTTTCTCCTAAAAGCGGATCTTGTTCCTTACATAAAATTAATAAGCCCTGCAAAATTTCTGGTCATTCGGACTATATTTAGGGGTTGCAACCATATTTAACTTTGTGAATACATTTGAAAATAAAAGCAAATAAACGAAAGATCATGTTAACCAAAATTAATACAAACTCCTTATACACTTATATCCAGAAAGCTTTGCTAATACCATTAAATTGTGCTCAAAGTTTCGGTGTAAAGCGCTGGGATAGCAAAGCTGTCAAGCATGCGTGTACAACAATTTGCATAGGAGTTAGGTGCGTGGCACTACACACCTCAACATCTTGGAGTACGGAAGCAAAACATACCATCATTAATAGTAAACAACACACCAGTCCATCTAGAAATGTAAATACGTTCTGAGGGTCATCATTAACGGTCCTACATCACAGAAAGTACGTACCATTATTACATGTGCAGTGCTACGCGTCTAACTACTATGCAACTTGTTGTACACGCAATCCTGAATAACTATGCTTTCCCGGAGCTATACGCCGACACTTTGAACACAATTTAATGGTACTAGCATATCTTTCCGGATGTAAGTGTATTGGGAGTTTGTATTACTTTTGGTTCAAAAAAGCGATATGTGCAGTTTGGGCTATGAGTTTCCGAGCATTCTGTATATACATATATATACATATACAATAGTTAAATTTTGGTGAGTTTTTTTTTTACATATAATAGGTTTTAAACCAGCACAACGCGAATCCCTCAAACACAGTTTTTATCACAAGGTGGTTGTTCTTAACCTAACGACACCTCCACCAGAAGCGAAGCCCTGTCAATTTTAACTGTGGGAGTTTAGTATCAACTGTCGGTATACTATTCAAGAATATTGCGCATGCACACTCGAGGCTTGAAGTGCTCTTGTTGATTGATGTCAACCCCTCTGTAGAACCATAGAGCGACCTCTTGAACAAGTAAAGCACCCCTCTAACGCGGCTTTAGCTAACATTATGTGAGGCAACGTACATACTTACTGTGAGGCCACGTATACAATCACTGTGAGGCTACGTAGACCTCTTGGTGAAACAAAAGCGGATCTTTGTCCGGTAGTGAACTATTTCAATCCTGCAATATATTATATTTTTGGACTACCACTTCTTTATCATTGGAGGTTAAAAGCCTTTTCTGGTTGAATTTCAGATCATCAGGACAAGGGGATGTGTATCCCATTTTTAAATAATGGCCATATATCACATTAATAAAAACTAATAGATCTATTTTATGTACTCATACGTCAATCCATGTGATTTGCAGCTGACACTTTAGATAGATAAGAGTCAGTACTAGTTTTAGGCAATCAAAGCCGTAATTAAGTATTAACGAGCTGTCTGCATATTTACAGTAATAAGGTGGAGATGAGGAAGGTAGGTTTAAGAAATGGACCTGCGTTTGCATGAAGGGAGAGTGAGAAATCATTTAGGAATAATATTAAGAATCAAATAGCCAAAGCTATTATATTTGTTTTAGTGAGGATTAACTCACATCTATATATCATATTCTGATATTGAAAAATTACACCTGGACACGGGAATAGAACCCGGGACCTTTGGCTTAGTACGCCAATGCTCTAACCACTGAAATATCCAGGAATCGTCCCGTGCCCAGGGTCATTATTCACTCATATTTTAAGGCAGAGTCTATGATGGACGTGTGGAAATCGTCAGCTACAAATGTGTGATTTACTTTCAACACTCTCACTTCAGATTTGAACCTGACTATCCCGTCATTAACAAAACTAGACTAGACGAGACTGATGTCTTTGTTCATGTGTCCACCCATGTGGGTAATAATTCCCCTAAAATGTTGACAAAATGTGCCACAAACATGTCATTTCCACCTTGTTTGCTTTAACAAATGGCAAAATGTGTCAGATACATCACTATTGCCCTAAGAACATTCTGGCAGTGACGCATTTTGACCCTTTCACTGGACAGCGCGGCGATCAGTTCCGGTGACCTCCAGCTACAAATGCCCTCCCGCCCCCCCTCACCATTCAAGGGGTTAGTGAGACGAATCGCACAGGTCAGCGGCCGTTGAAAGGGTGGGTGTAAGTTTGGGAAGGGTGAGGAAGATTGTCGGTACTGAAGACACACACATTACCAGTCTCACAAACAAGAAACAGAGAGAGGGAGTCCGTATAGTAAATTACAATTGGTCTATAAAAACAAGACTTCCTGGAAACAGAAGTCCTATCTACTTCTTAAGGAATCTTGTTGATTTTACGATTGATTGAAACCAATTTTCTAAAATGGGAACGTATCAGACACCATTTGACCTTACTTATGAGCACATGCTCTTCACTGAAATGCCTTTTAAAAGTCCAAAACACAAACTGGTTTAATTTCCAGGAGCCTTTAACTTTCTTATTAATTACATTTAAGGTGGGGTGGAAAGGAGCGTAAAACCAGATCGCATTTTTTATTTTTTATCTTTCGGTTCAAAATATATTAAACCTTGCTTCCCTGGATACGTTTAGATTAATATTCGATTCGTATTCTCTCCACAGTTAAGTTTGATATGGTGGCGGAATTTGACCAGAACTTTTTCTCTTAATTTAAAATGTTTATGTTCCATTGGAGCAACGTTGATGACAAATATTTAACAAATATTCATTTTACCAAATGTAGCAGAATTAAACGTATCTACCAAAGTTTATTTCATTGAATAGGGCCGACTTTGAGATAATGATGATTGTTTAAATCTTATATGTATCTGAAACAAAAAAAGTGGATATGACAATTCTGTCCGACCCCATGTCTGTCTGTCTGTCTGTCTGTCTGTACGTCTCTGACCACAGATGTAAACGGTTTGATGAATTTGGTTCAAACTTGATTACTTGATGATAAAGGGCTATTTATACTCAAGGAGTTTTTTTCAACCCTACCCCTTAAATTAAGGCTAGTTTACTGAAGAGTAATGGTTTTGAATTCAAAAATTTTCAAAAATAGGTAAAACTTTTTTTAGTAAAATGAATGTATAGGGAGTGTTTGACCTAAATAACACTGTATACTTTTTTTTTATTCTAGCACCACGTTCGCGTTATACTATTATGTAATAGCTACACTAATGGTTTTTGGGATTAGGAAGTTTATATTTAAAGGACGTGTACCCACATTTGCGTGGGTGGAGGAAGAGTAGAAAACCATTTAGAAACATCCTCAGTACATCCAACCTAGATTCGAACCTCGAGCTCCCCGTCATTGGCAATCTAGTCTACAGAAGGGTTAAAAAAAAAGTCGTTAAAGTGTAGTTCAGATATAAGTGACTTTTGAAAATTTGAAATTTTTAAAATGGCTAAAACTATTTTGTTTAAAATTTATATCTGGGGAGAGTTTTACATAATAAAACTGTATATTTTTTTATAAGTAATGTTTAAAGGTAGTTTATAAATAATTATATAATTTGTTTTTTTAAAAAAGAAAAAAAAGTACTGTAGTTTACTGACAACTGATTTTTGTAAAATTTGAATTTTTTTCGAAAATAGCTATAACGATTTTGATAAAAATTAGTATCGGGTGAATATTTTACGTGGTAAATAATAATTTCTGTTTATTATTATAAAATAAATGAATTAAGGTTAGTTTACTTCCAACAAATAACAATAATTTTTTCGGAATTGTCCATGAGGATTGGTTTCAAAATGGGTATCTCGAAATAGCTTTTCATGATAAATAAGAAAACATTTTTACATTCACAGTTTAAAAATAATATCAAGATAATTTAAAAATAGCTTATTTTTGAGTTTTGTAATTTGTTGAAAATATTTTTTAAATGTTGATTAAAATGTATACACAATAAATGTTTATCGTTGTTAATAAGATGATGTGTTTGTTTTTATTAGTGAAACTTTCTTTAAAGTAGTTTACTAAAAATTTATTTTTTTAATTTATCTCAAAGCTATAATACACAATATGAAAAAGTTTGCTATATAGTGTTGTGCCATTTATTTTATTTCAGTGCAATGGGTTTAGATTGGACTAGAAACATTTCAAATAAATTAATGTCAGCAATACTCAAAACTTCCCATTTGACCATCATTTCTAGATTATAGCTTGCCTCAGTGAGCATGCGGACAAAAGCATTAGTCACACCTTGTTTTATTTGTCAGTGTGCCTAAGTGTTTTTGTTCCCAAATAGTTTCACATTCTTTCCACGCCAATGCGAGAACATTTCCTCACAATTTTACCTTCTCCATTTACATCGTCTTATTGTAAATACGTGAATAGCTCTAATGGGTACTAAGACATAAAAAAAAAGTTGAGATAAAATGTTTCGAATAGGCACTTATAATAACCTACTTTTTTTGGTCATGGTTTTCAGCTCTTAAGTATTAATATCAAATGCATTCAATTTGACGTTGCCAAACGAAACTATTCAATACTTTTCAAGTGCTAAAGTACTTATGCGACACACAAATCTTTGTGGTGTCAAAAACGTGTAGGCCTACCTTCATTTTGTGTGTGTAGGATTACGAACTAAAATAACACTGGTGCCATCTCTACCTGACATTCATTCTTATTTGAGCGGAGTATATATTCAACGAGAGGAACCAACTAACTTGAACATCCTTCAACTTCAATTTACTCTCCTTTGTGAAGTCACCATTTCTGAATCACCCCCCCTCCTCACTGCCCAATCCATCCACAAAAGAACGTCCTAAAAACTGGACGGTGTCTTCGGAAAGATCAAACCATCAAGAACTGAATGATTTAATGTCATAGTTAAATGGCGTTTTTTCAAGAGATTTATATTTAAAAGAAATAAAAGCAATTCTAGACCTACTTGAGAAAATAAAAAAGAGAGCCTCGTATTGACATATTCTTCTTTGACATGCGACAAGCTGCACTCAGTGTGCAATATTGTTGGAAGAATAAACTTGAACATTATAGCGGCTGTAGTTTTCTTTTCTAGCCTGGTTTATCCCCAATGATAGTTGGGCATTGGTGCGTAAACGCTTCATCTTAAACGGTGCGTAAGGATCATTTTTCTAGAATTTCTTTGTACGAAGTCTCCCTTATGAGTGTATTGACGATGTCGTGTTGTGGTCCTGATGTTCTCAAAATGGCCGACCCATCAAGTTGACGTGAGTTGCCCCCCTCTTGAACTTCTTTATTCTTCCTCCTCGCTTCCAAGCCAAGTATCGAGTGATGCCCCTCTGGCAGACAGACAGACAGACAGACAGACAGACAGACAGACAGACGGGTGGGTGGAGGAGAGAAACAATGTCACCTTTCCTCTAATTAGTGACGTTCAATCCTTCACGACACTTCTAAAGAAATGTAGGTTGCTTGCCCCCTCCGTGCTTGATGGGGATACTTCCCGTGGCACTTGATCCAGGATACTTTTAAAATACGGTAATTAACAAGACTGGCAGTTTAGTGGAACTGTTAACACTCCTGACTGAGATGAGATATCAGAAATTGATACCTGAACGGAATCATTGGAGCTGGGATGTTCAATTGTTCATAGTTTGTCTTCCTATCTTATATCTGGGGGGCGAATGCTGGTGAACTTACTTACAATATATCCTCCTCTTCTGGTTACTTTAGATTATATAGTTCGAACTTCAAATCACTAGTATTCAGTACAGTAACAACGAAGCGTGCTGGTACCAATTCAAGCTATAATAAATTAAGTGTTTCATATATTATTCCGTGCTTTGTGTCCTTTTTACCCTCTGGTCTGGATGAATAATATATGAAACACTTAATTGATAGAGTAAAATAATTATTATATCACCGGCGACCTTGACTCTGGCCCACATATCATACAATTTGCCATGCATGTGTTTATTTTCTCTTCCTCCTGACGAATACGTCCTCAATTTCATTTTTAATAACATATTATTTAAAGGTTTAGTCCTATGTTTTTCTTATTTAATACTAAGAACTTCTAGCGAGTTAAAGCCAAAAACAATTTTAGTGTGTTCATGGGTAGTAATACGCGGTGCTAAATAAATAAATAAATAAATAGTGTGTTCATTTTATTTGTTGCGATTGAATTGGTTGTGTTTATTCAATAATTATTAAAACCGAGATTTTTATTTATAAAACCAACTAGGAAATACCTCAAGCTGTGTTATTTGGTTTTAATCTTATAAACCGGCCTGGATTTTTACTTTCTCTTGATCCCTTGGAGAGAGAATTATTGTGAACATCAACAAAAAAATCGAACTCGAGATTTTGATGAATTTCGACGTTTCATGACCTCCCGAATCCGAAGAAGTGTTTTTTTTAAATTTCCATCTGTCTGTCTGAACCTCAGACAAGAGCCTAAACTATTTTGCCAATCGGGCTAAAACTTGGTATCTAGGGTTATAATAGGGTTGCCCCAAGGTTTTTTTGAATTGGATATCTAACCCTAAAATTAAGGGTAGTTTACTGAAGGACAAAAAAGAAAGAATCAATTTTCTCAAAATCGGCTCTGACGATTTTGATTAAATTTCACTTCTAAGCATTGATAAATATTATAAACAAAATGGCTACTCTCATTTTTTTCCGGCAAAATGACTTTAAGGGCTCAGGTCTGATGCGTAAATTTTCCTTTTTTGTTACATCTCCTAAACTATTTGAAATATGAAATTACTTACCGTTGCAAATATGTAGGTCTATTTATAATACAAATATTTATTTGAAACATATTTTTATAAACCCAATAATTTTCAAGCTAAACGCAGATATATATATATATATATTTTAACTTTTCGAACACTAAAGGTAAAGTATTGTTGCCGTAAAAAAATCTAACTTGAGCTGTTGATGGTTGTCGACGTTTCATGACCCCCCGAATCCTAAAGAGAGGTTTTTGCAACGCCGTCTATCAGTGTGTCTGTCTAACCCTAAAATTAAGAGTAGTTTAATGAAGGGCGGAAAGAGAAAAAGTTGAGTCTCTCAAATTCGGATCATTCAATTTTGATAAAAAATTCGTATCTAGGTGTTGATTAAGATTATAAACAAAATGTCTATTTTCACTTTCCTATGAAAATTACTTTTAGGGCTCATTACAGAAGCGGAAATTTCCTTATCTCCGCAACTATTTGAGATACTAAATAACTTATCATTGCAAAATTGTAGTACTATTAAAAATAAAAAACTTTTATTTGAAATTTGTCTTTATAAAACCAATAGTTTCGGATATATTGGCAAATATATTGATACAATTTTGTGCGCTTTAGTTGTACAGAGATACTACTAAAGTCTTAACGCAATAATTCTCTAATTCCATAGAGTAAGTAGATAAATAAGTCTGTCAAAACGTTTGTTCTTTTTCTTTAATTTCTTTGGGGAAATGTTTGTACAGCAATGATCTCTCTTTATAATTTTAGACTCAGTAGTCAATCTTTACCTTTTTTATTGGTATAAATTTATAAATGAGGAATTTAATAAAAATGCGATAGCCAAAAGATGTGCAACCCTAATAAAATGCTGACAATTTTAACCGGAAGTCGAAATTTTAATACGAAGTATCGACCCTTGTGGGCCCAATATCAATTTTTTTTGTTCCAAATATAATAAGGAGGACTTTAATTCTTTAAAAATAAAATCACAAAATTTAAATTCGGGAGTCAAAAAATGTTTAACGTAAGTATAACGCAATTTTTGTTCGGGTTTGCTAGTGTATATATATTATTTCGTCTCACATATATTACGAGTTTTGAGTAAATATCTTCATTTTAAACAATGGAGTGAAAAAGTCCGTACCGTTTGTTTCAATTATCCTTTTATAAAACCAATATTTTTTGAGCTATAAGTAATAAACATATATATTATATAAATGAATCTAGAAAAATAAATCAAACTATGTCACTTATCTAAATTCACTAGAAAAATTTACTTCAATCACAACAATTTTAATAAATATAGAAATAAATTTAGAATTTATAGAAACAACTTAGTTCAAAAATTTAAGCCAAAAAATAACTCTTAATATAAATTCGCCATAGCGGCCCGCTAGTTACTGCCTCTCAAGCAAGGATGGTCCTAGATCGCAAGTGGGCAGAAGTATATTCTTCTTAGGTCGGACATCCCTTGTTTATGTGAATAGTGGCCGGAACCAGAAGTATCCAGAAACAGAAGAGGGTTGTGGGGGTTGACTCTTCAACCAGATGGTCGGAAATAGACCTCAAACATTCCAGGGGATGGCTTTACTTTCCCTCCGAAGAGTCCACGAACCGACGAACCGAGTCCACGAGCCCACGGACATCGGTTCCTAAGAATTTTACCACAAGAACATTGAGGTCAACTACTGATTTTAAAATTAATAAAAAATTTGTTCAGGTTGAGTCAATTTTATTTTCTTCTGAACAATGCAGAAAGCCACATTTAAGAATGCCTACGTAATCAAACTGAATTAGTTTTCTAAGTTACCCGTTATGTCATGTTCTTTTATGAACATTTTTGAAACAAAATATCCCGTTCTCAAGTGAAAACAACTCTTAGTTTTCAATTCAACTTTAGGATACCAGTATCGGTGATATATGGTCTAAGGCGCTACTCTTGCAATAGTCTGGACTGCCGATGACGGGGAGATTGTGACTCGAATCCCGGCTGAGTGTACCGAGGGGAATTTTTATAAATGGTATCCCACTCTCTCCACGCAAATGCGAGTAAACTTTCTTTAAATTCAACCCTTCACATCCCTAGCTCATTAAAGTAATTAGTATGCCTACATAAGGCTATAATCCGAATGAGTAGTAAGACGAGGGAAAAGGCTTTTGAACTTAGTTTACAACTTTAATAAACGGTTTATTTTAGCACATAAATTAACTAATACACTTGCATCAAATTTATCTCCAAACTCTATCGTCAGTATTACTTAGTAATAAAATAGGACCATACATAAAACACTAAATTCTACAATACGCCCTCTGAGAAGAATCTAGAGGCCTTCTAATTAGAAACAAGCCTCCGTTGCCATTCGTTGAGGGTTGTCGAGAGGGGCTTATTAAGTTGAACAGGCGTGAAACATTAGCGGTATTTTGCGAGACAGGGTTGGTAATGCGGTTGAAAGAAAAACGGTGTTAATGACGCTATGTGGGGCCGTGATGACTCGTGGCGACTGTCATTTGTTGGCGGCAACAACCGACATTACTGAGGAGGAGAAGGTAAAAAATAAAATAAAAAAATCGACATGTCTTCCTGCCATTTCGTCTCAGAAGGATCCACGTGCGATATATCACGACCCTCGAACAAGGGCTTGGATTTATGTTCGATAGTTTAGAATAAATTATTTCCTTGTGATCATTAAAATATGAGTAAAAATTAATGTTTATTTGTTTGGTACTGTTTTAATAACATTTTTAAATCAATATATATATATATATATTTGAATTTAAAAATGACTCCTTAAAAGACAATAAAAATATTTCTTGAATATAATACTACAATGCTCTTAAGGAGGCTCCCTACTTGAAGGTATATATCCTCACACTAAGATATTTATTATTAGAATGTTAGCTCTGAAGCTCCAAAACCACCAAAATATTCCAATTGTCTTAGAATTTTTGGTTGGGAATCTCTTAATAATGACTATATTTATTTAAGGAGGCAAGATCGGTTTCTTATCTTTTACTTTAATCTGAGAGCCATGACATTTCAGGTAAATTTTTGTTGAAAGGGAGCTAATTTAATGTATTTATGACTTTTTTTTAATATCATAAAGCTTAAAAATTGAAGTTTTGTTTTGTCTATACCTTGCACATCCATTATGGCATGATATCTACTTTGAAATAACATAAGCTATCAATTCTTAAACCGTTCATCCTTTCTGGGACGTCTGCAACAGGTTTAAGACCTTCAGTAAGGGGCCACCTTAACAGTGACCTAACCCACTTCAGTGGCCGCATGGTCTAAGGTGCTACTCTCGCAATATACTAGACTGCCGATGATGGAGAGATTATGGTTCGATCTCGGTCGGGTGTATTGAGATTGGATTTTTCCTAAATGGTTTCACACTCTATCTGCGTGAATGTGTGTACACTTATTATAAAGTCAACCTTCCTAATCCCTAACCTATTAGCGTAATTAGTACATAAGCGTATGGCCTGAATGGGTAGTAATACGCAATCCTAAGCCAAAAACATTGGCATGTAATTGGGTGTATTCATCACCCACGCTCTTGCTCCACACATTATGTAATAGGTCCTTACGAACATGCAACATTAGTCCATCCCGTGATATATTTATCGAATAAAAATGCAGCCTTGTGTTGGTCGTGGACATTTTATCACATATATCACCTAGTTATGTATTTATTTCCCCCATGTACCAGCTTAAATGCTCTTAAAGGGAAGGGTGCTAGGTCATTAACACTCGCCCCTCTTCATCACCAAGGTTTTGGCTTATATGTACCCTCCGTCGAGATTGTAAGGTAGCAACTTACTGGCTCACGCCCGCGCGGTATGCTATACCTCCACACATGACTGCAG
>CABFWO010003255.1:62070-92312 GCA_902155825.1 Timema genevievae | reverse complement strand
CTTTGGGTATCGAGAGAGAGAGCGAGAGCGAGAAGGGGGGGGAGAAGAAGTGTAAGGGCATTGTGTGACGTAGAATGCTGATAAGGGGAGGGGAAGAACGACCTGGATGTTTAATGGAGGCTGTTAAAAGAGGGAGGGGCAAAGCGATCTGGATGTTTCTTCGGTACTAGAATAGGAGAAAAGGTTCTGGCTAAGGGCCGCAATACACCGAACAAATAGTAAAAAAACATTGTTAGAAGCAACATATTAATAACAAATACGTTAATTATAACTATTTTAAGACGGTTTTCGTAAATGTCCATAGTAAAATGTAATTTACAATATTTTTCACCTAAATGTTGCTAGCATGTCAGGATCAATTTGTAAATATAATATTAAAAGTTGATAGCAACGTTATTCAAACATGTAGATTAACAAGTTAATAGATATAAGCATTTTCAGTTATAACTTGCTATTGGCAGTTCCTCCAGTCCAAGTCATGGATTTATAAGAGGATTGCTACGGCGTGGGTAGTGATTATTGGTGCAGAAAGACAGAAAAAGAAGATAAGAATGTGGGTTCGTCCATACCTTCAATGTAGGGACAGGCAAAGGGGACATTATATCACAAGTGACTTGAAAAAAGTTTAAAGAAAATTTGAAATGGGTGTTAAAACAATATTAGTATTGACAGTTACAGAGAATTTGTGCGAATGTTAAGTAGGGATTTTAAGTACCTTGTGACCCTTGTAAGTCCAAAAATGGTGCGGCAAGACACTAACTACAGATAAATTATTTCAGCTCCTGAAAGGCTTGCTCCTACCCTGCACTTTTTAACTACCAACGACAGCTTTGACAGTTTAATGTTATTGTTCCGGGTACCAGTACCCAGTATATCCAAGATTACTACAGAAGTTTGTGTTGCATTGATAGAGGCTCTTAAGTATTGGGTAAAGGTAGGTACAGAAAACAAATTTTCAAATTTTCATCCAAACAAAGCTCTGAAAATGCTTCAAAATGTAAAAGAACTCTAAACCTATAAATACCTAAAAATACTTAATATAAATTGAAATTGAAAATTTGAGATACATTGTACAAAGACATGGTTTTATTAAAGCGTTTGACAACTAAGGTAATAGTAGAAAAATTTGATAAAATATTAATATATTGGAAAAGCACTGTTCAGTGTTTATCTATCAAGGAACAAAGTTTGCATTTTCTGTCAAAATATAGTTTATTAATTTCATGATTAAATTTACAAACCTAAAATATTCTACACAATATTTTTATTGATTAAAACTGAAAAATGAAATTCAGTTGCCAGCATTTGTTGGATTGATACCCCA
Organism: Timema genevievae; assembly: GCA_902155825.1. Taxonomy (NCBI): domain Eukaryota; kingdom Metazoa; phylum Arthropoda; class Insecta; order Phasmatodea; family Timematidae; genus Timema; species Timema genevievae. The sequence continues at coordinate 90,988 of CABFWO010003255.1, read as the reverse complement.
CACAGCCAAAACCGTACCGAAAGTTTACCAAGTTTAGTCCCCATTCCTGATTTTGGACTGCATCTGCGATGTCTTTTGGATAAGTTGAGTGTAAAGGAGTGTTTTGTCCGCTGGTTAAAGTTGAGGAGAAATCTTGTGTATAATTGCTGTTCCTAATATGTTCCATCTGTGATGAATAATTGTATCTTCCCAAGGTTGCGGAGCACAGAATGTCATTAACCATATGCTACAATTTATTTTTGGTGCATTATTTTAAGGAACGCAGTTTAGAGGCCACATAGTCCCCAAAAACATGGTGGTAATCTTTGTACTGTAAGTTGGAACTGATGGCCTTCATGCCATCTTAAGTTTCCTTCACAATTTGATCATCACAAGAGGAAATCTTCCTAGTAGTATATGTATCCATTCTTTTGGTAGGTGACTTGAATACCTTCTTACAATAGCATAAGGTTTCTTTAGTCTCTATCACTTAACCAAACATTTGCACAGCTGCTATATCTTCTGAGACGTCTGCACTAAAAATCTGTTTCATGATCTTCTCTACCTCTTCTTCAATTGAAAGTTGCTTCTGACACAGACAATCAGTACATGCATAGCCTTGATAAAATACTAACCCTGCAGGTACAGGATGAGGCAAATGTGTAAACACATTTAATAATACCATATCTTACTATTTTGACTAACAAACACTTCAAATTAAACTTCAAATCTTAACAAAAGATTTAAAATTTTCTACATCTCCTCGAATTATTAATTTAATAAAACAATGTCTTCAAGGTAACCACCATTACATACAATACATAATTGTATGCACTCTTCTAAACTTGACATGACGTTGTGCAATGTTTCTAGTTGAATTACTCCAAATTCCACCATAATTTTTTCTTTAAGCTCCTGAATTGTTTTTTAAGGAAAATCGCGTAGGTATGGCTCTTTACATGCTTCACAGGAATAAAAACAACTGAAGCTGTTAAGTCTCATGAGTATTGTTTGAGCTGTGTGGGCCATTGCCCCATCTTATTTCAACCCAAGTTGTTGGTATCCATGCCCTTACGTTGCAATTCTGGGGTCATACATCTCAAACATCATTTATGGTGCTTCACAAAATGTTTCCTCGTAATTTCGTCTCATGATTTTGGGACATCGCCTGACCACCATCCTCACCAGACTTAACAGATCAGGACTTTTTCTTTTTGGGGTATGTTAATAGTCATGTTACCGCGACTCGCCCAAGAGAATTTCAGGAATCATTGTGGTAGAAGTTGAAGCAATTCCACCAGCTACATTGCAACAAATCATGTCAAGTTTAGAGGAGCGCGTATAAATATGTATGGCATACGATGGTGGCCATCTTAGGGATATTGTTTTAAAAATTTAATAACTTAATGATATGTAGAAAATAGTCATTCATTTTTTGTTATTTTAAATTTAATTTGAAGCATATAATATTTAAAATAGTAAATATATTGTGTTATTAAATGCGTCAACACTCTCTTCCCACCCTGTAGAATGCAAAGCCACAAAGTGTAGCCAACTGTATATATGAACTGTTCATGTGAGTTTATGCATTATATTAATATTTATACATAGCAGAGAACATATTCTTAGTTAATCTAGGCCTATTAGTATAATAGGTTCTGATTTTCTTCTGTAAATCCTAGGTTGATTAATATCAGCTACCACAAAGAGCTCAGGATTGTGAGAAACTAACTGAATACTACGAGAGGCTGTGGAACTTACCACGTTGTTTGAGAAGTATTGAAGGAAAACATGTGGAAATTGTCTCCCAGCCCATTAGGGGTAGTGACTATATAAATCAAAATAATTATTTCAGTATCGCTCTCCTGGTCTTAATTGACACACAATATTGTTTCCTCTAAACCAATGTTGGGTGCCAAGGACGGATCTCCGATGGCGGTGTCTCCACCAATAGTTCACTTAGAAGAATGATTTCTGGCCTTCAGCTGAACATCCTTGAGCTTGCTCCATTTCCAAGCAGAGCTATGGAAGTACCTTATGGTTTCATAGCAGATGCTGCTTTACCTATACAATGATGAAACCATTTACCATGCAGACCATGTAGGTCTGTAAAAAACCTTTTGGAATAATATCTGCTGTATTCAGTGTGCTAAGGAAGCCTATGAATCCACATCCTCACAAAGCAGCAAAAGTTACTTTGGCCTGCATTCATACGCACAACTTCTGAAAGTAGATCTGAACTTCAGAGCATATTTTCTTCCCACCTTGAATGCTTGATCAGGAAAATTCTCTAGTCTGACACCATAGCCTAGATGGTAGCGTGTCTGTATGGTGAAATAAGGGTCTCAAGTTCCATTCCCGGCATGGCCGAAAAATGTATCATTGGTGAAATGTGGGTTTACCCTATCACAGCTCTTTAAGATTTAAGTTAATATTTAAGTCGTATAATCAGTTGTGTCAGAAAGTTCACGGTTAAACACCTCAAATAATGAAAATGGAAAATATTTTGTAATAGGGGAAATCATATCTGGACAGTGGAGGAATTCAAATGAAGGTAACAGGGTTATGGTACCATTGTGAAATGTGGGTAGGCGGGCTCCGGTGGAGGTTTACACAAGTCATCTCCAGTTTGATAACTAATTTTCATCATCTTAAGGGCTATCGATGAATAGGCCATTCATGAAACTGGGTAGGTAATGTTATGCTACTGTTTATAAAATGGGTTATTAAATAAGGGTCAAGGGGTAACTGTGGAGACAAAATTAAAATATATCTAGTGCACTTTTTTACTCACTATAATTAAATTGAAGTATTAATGAGCGTGACCTTTTGCTTCTTCTTTTTGTTTATGTAACAATATTTGCCTTTTAAAATACTTGTGGGTATATATACTCAGTAACCCAACCCAACCCAACCTAAATAAGTGTCTAAATCATGTATTGCATGGTTAACTTATCATACTAAGAGATATATTTTTAATGTTCTTACTTCAATACTGTAACAGTCGTTTTGTATATTTCCACTTGTCCCGAATAAATAATAGGCTCTTAAAGGCAAGCCACCTAATATTATCATAGCCCACCCTTTAAATTTGTCATTTCCCGCTGAAATTGCCCTATAGCTGTTTTTTTTTCCACCTCCACCCATTCGCACTTGAAGATATTTGCAATCTTCTTCCACGCATTAAACAGTTTTTGTTTGTCTTCGTAATTCACGATCATTTGATTACATAAACATTCATGTTTCTTCAATTAGTTTTGATATTTTTCTTTGTACTATCCCATTTTTCATTTTGAAAGAAAAGACTGACTTTCTCCTTCAACGCAAATGCGGCTACACTTCCTCTAAATTAAACCTTAATCTTACAAACTCATTCGCGTGGCTAGTACTTATAAGTATAACCTAAAAAAGAAGTAAAAGGCATTGTTAAAAAATAATCGGAAAAAACTGAAACTGATATTATTGCACAACAAAATGACACCAAAATCTGCAACGAATGGAAGCTGGAAGGAAATTAGTCTAGGAGTAGAATGTTATCAACAGAAATAACTTGCTAATAACATTTTGTTATCAACATCCTTTGATCAGGACCGACCCTTTACAGAGCGGTCATACAATTTCAGCTAACAATATAATTCACATATTAATGGAAATTAACAAATGCTGAAATCGAAAATGTTAACAAATTACATTATTAATTCAAGTGAATCTCAAAGTTTGTAATTGCGAATGTTATTAGTCATTTATTAATAACATTTTAGGAGTATAATTTATAAATCTGTTAGAGACATTCATATTAAAACGTGTTTATGTAATGAAAGCTACGTTGTATGGTAACCATTTATTTACATATATGTGATAATTAACTACCTTGAAAGTTGTTAGAGGGTAAGTTAAAAATGTTGAATCAGCAGTGACTACACAACTTTCCATTTGTGTGACCAGTACATAAACTTCTTGACTGTCGGTGAATACATTTATAACCCTCCGTTGCAGTCTAAATACTAGTTTGTCCTATATATAAAAAAAATTACTTTAACCTCCACATATTACCGCGTTATATAATAAAATAAAATAAAATTTAAAAAAAATTTTTTTACCTTATACTGAATTATTGGTTTTATTTGTTGCACTGCACTCTCTTGAAATGTGAGAGTACTACTCGCACTGCTTCGTACCGAGCACAGTGGCTCAAAGGGTGAAATTTCTTCTGTCCTTGTTTTCGGTGCGGTGAATAACTGTCGCGTATCAAATATATAGGTATAGGCTATGATATAAATAAATTTATTTCTACAACGCAGGCAATAATTATAGTGCACTCATATATCTGAGCAATATAATATAAGGTATCTCATATATTTGTATTTTTATTTAAAATAACTTTTACGGAACTCCGCACGGACTTTCTCACTACATTGCTTAAAAATTGAGATATTTACTCAAAACTCATAATATTTGTGAAACGAAATAATATACACTAGCAAACCTAAGCAAATAATGCGTTATACTCACATTAAAAATTTCTGACTCCCGAATATAGTTTTAAAGAACTAAAGTCCTCACTTGTATATTTGAGCCAAAAAAAAAAGATCGATATTGGATCCGCAAGGGTCAATACTTCATATTAAAATTTCGACATTCATTTAAGATTTTCGACATTTTATTAGGGGTCGCACATCTTAAGTTTATCGTATTTTTTATTAAACACATCATTTATAAATTTAGACCAATAAAAATAGTAAATACTGATAAATATAGATCATTGCTGTACAAACATTTCCCCTAAGAAGTTAAAGAAAAAAGAACATAAACTTTTTGAGAGAAATACTTATCTACTTACTCTATAGAATTGTGGAATTATTTGGTTAAAACTTAATTAGTATCTCTTGACAACTAAAGCTCACAAAATTGTATTAATATATTTGCAAATATTACCGAAACTAATGGTTTTATAAATAGATATTCAAGATAAAAGTTTTTTATTTTTAATAGTACTACAATTTTGCAATGATAAGTTATTTTGTATCATAAATATTTACGGAGATACGGAAACTTCCGCTTCTGTAAAGTACCCTAAAAGTAATTTTCATTGAATAATGAAAATAGCAATTTTGTTTATAATCTTAATCAACGCCTAGATATTAATTTTAATCAAAATCGTTAGAGCCAATTTTGAGAATATCGTTTTTTTTTCTCTTTTCGCCCTTTACTAAACTAATCTTAATTTTAGGGTTAAACAGACACACAACACAGGCAGATGGCATTGCCAAATCACTTTTTAGGGTTCAGAGAAGGGGGAGGGGGTCATGAAACGTCGACATCCATCAACATTTCGGGTTAGATTTTTTTGACGGTCGCAATACTTTACTTTTAGTGTTCGAAATATTAAATATATATATATGCATATATATACGTTTAGCTTGAATTTTTTTTTTATAAAAATTTGTTTCAAATGAAATATTTGTATTATCAATAAACCTTCATATTTTCAATGATAAGTAATTTCATATCTCAAATAGTTTCGGAGATATGATAAAAAATGATAATTTACGCATCAGACCAGAACTTTTAAAGTCATTTAGCCGAAATATTGAGAGTAGCCATTTTGTTTATCATATTTATCAAATTTATCAATGCGTAGAGATCAAATTTAATCAAAATCGATTATATTATCTTTTTGCCCTTTAGTAAACTACCCTTAATTTTAGGGTTAGATATCCAATTCCAAAAACCCCTCGGGGCAACCCTATGAAAACCCTAGATACCAAGTTTTAGCCCGATCGGTAAAATAGCTTAGGCTCTACTCCAAGGTACAGACAGACGGAGATTCAAAAAACAATTTTTCTGATTCGGAGGGTCATGAAACATCGAAATTCATCAAAATCTTGAGTTCGATTTTTTTGACGATCACAATACTTTCTCTACCTGTAAGATAGAGAGAAAGTAAAAGTACAGAGACAAACAGAATATCAAATAAGCAGTGTCAGAGTATAGTTTTATTTATTTTCACACGATCCACTTAGGTGGCAGCGTAGTCTAACGCACTTAGGTAATGTTGGACTAGACTGTAGTAGACGGGGAGATCAGGGTTCAATCCTGGTTGGGTGCATTGAGGGTGGTTTTCCCTAGTTATAGGGTGTAATGAGGTGGACTAGATATAAATAGCTCAAGATAGGGATAGGGTGTAATGAGGTGGACTAGATATAAATAGCTCAAGATAGGGATAAGATGCAATGAAGTGGACTGGATATTATAGGGATAAGATGTAATGAGGTGGACTGGATATAAATAGCTCAAGATAGGGATAAGATGCAATGAAGTGGACTGGATATAAATATCTCAAGATAGGGATAGGGTGTAATTAAGTGGACTGGATATAAATAGCTCAAGATAGGGATAAGATGCAATGAAGTGGACTGGATATAAATAACTCAAGATAGGGATAAGATGTAATGAGGTGGACTGGATATAAATAGCTCAAGATAGGGATAAGATGCAATGAAGTGGACTGGATATAAATATTTCAAGATAGGGATAGGGTGTAATGAAGTGGACTGGATGGAACTATTTCAATATAGGGATAGGTTATAATGAGGTTGACTGGACAGAACTAAATCAAGATAAGGATAAGTGTCGTGCTTTATTAAGATTGACAATATATTTGCAAGTCCCTAATGCCATAGATTTAGTAAGTAAGAAATAACAAGCTACATGGTTGGAATTATCTTGGTGACGATTATTTATTACAATTAGGTGCTATAAACTAAGACAGGTATACTCCTTTTGTCAGTGAACTTAGACCTCCAATGCACCCTGTCCTCTGCCCCCTCCTTCAGCTCCCAGAATTTTCTTCTTTCCTTCAAGTCATCCAATATTTGAATTCTCTTTCTTATTGATAATGGTCTACATAAAAATAAATGGTACGGTGCACCACACAGACTTTTTTTCTTTAATCTTAAAATAGAGATATTTACTAAAAGACTTTCATATTTCTAAGACATATATATATATATGTATGCATATATATATAATATATATATAATATATATAATATATATAATATATATAATATATATATAATATATATATAATATATATATTATATATATGTATATATATATATTATATATATGTATATATATATATTATATATATATTATATATATGTATATATATATAATAAAAATATTTTAATCAAAATGTATTTTTATTAGTCCAATAGTTCCTAATCTATAAGCAAATATATATATATAAGCAAATATATAGTATAGTTCCTAATCTATAAGCAAATATATATATATATATTTGCTTATATATATATATATATTTGCTTATAGATTAGGAACTATTGGACTAATAAAAATACATTTTGATTAAAATATTTTTATTTATAATATTACTACAACTTTACAATGATAACATATTTTGTATCTCAAATAGTTACGGAGATATTATCAAAATTGGAAATTTCCGCTTAAAGTTATTTTCATTAAAAATTGAAGGTTTGCATTTTGTTTGGATTGTGAGTAAGAGCTTGGATACTAAATTTAATTAAAATCACTATTACACATTTCAATAAAATAGATCTTTTCCTCTTTTTGTCGTTTTAAAAAACAAATTACGCTTAATTTCGGCCTTCGGTAACAATTCAAAAATATTTTTGGGGGAACATTATAATAATATTTAATACCAAGTTTTAGCCCAATCGGCAGTTAATGGTTTCGGCTTTAGCCCGAGGTACAGACAGATGGCATCGTGAAAAAAAAAATGGGGTGTGGCTGTGTCATGGACACGGCTGTGTGTTGTCCGTGAATACGTTTAAACTTAAACGAACATCGTAGCTTCTCCGAGTCAAAAGTTATACTAATTGCAAATGTCGATACGCAGCAAAATAACCTCAAAATGGCGGCGCTTCCCCCCCACCGCACGCGATGCGTCACTGTTCTCGCTTATCGTAATGAATTCTTTGATCCTTTAGCTATCCAGTGGTATAATTTAATTTTGGATGTAGAGGAAAGATTCGAAACTACAACACCAAACTGTATCCCCCGAGTTTGTTATCATTAGGTTTTTTGGATTGCCCCCGTATGGTAGCAAATTTAAAGACGTATTCACGTCAAAAACTCTTTTCTGTTTCAGGGAGGTCATAAAACGTCAATATTTATCAAAATATCGAATTTGATTATTTTGACGATTACAATACTATCTCTGAATGATTGAGAAAAACTAAAAACTATTATGTTTGTTTACAAACCATGAAATGAAAAAAAAAACTTCACCTAATATTTCCTTTCTGGTCATTAGTAGGCCTATTTTTATAATTTGTAGTAGGTAGACTTTATATAATATTAATTCTTATTAGTTTTGAAGTAAAATGTTATTAAAAAAACACCTTATGACCCTGACCTCTTGTCAAGGGAAAAACAACTTTACATCTTTGTCCTCGTGCCCACCGATGCGGATTAAACTATCCTTTCCTTCCCGTAAAAAAAAAAAAATCTGTTTACAGTAAGAATAACTCAAGCTTCATGTTTCCTACCACCAAATCTGATTTCAGGTTAAGGACATCAACGGAACCAAAGGCCATGAGAATGAACCACGAAATATTTGAATAAAACACATTTACTAATAATAAATTTATTTATTTACTAAAAACAAATAATTCAGAGCAGGGATACACAAAAACAATTACTTAAAAGCGAGTAGAAAATGAAATTATCGATAACAGTCGTGAAGTAAAATAAATTGCATGGTAGGCTACTTTACATATACCTTCTCACTTCCTTTTACAAGTTAAAATTATACTTATAAGATTTTTAAGAAACTAAATAATATTCATTGTTATAGAAACATAATGGGAAGAAATAACATCTCATTTCACACTCATGTTATTGCAAAGTGGCTACTAATTTTAAAATATCAGACCTCTTGATTACGGCAGATATCGCGAAATACTCATGACAGGCAGAAAAAGACTCATTTTATTAATATAAATTCTTTCAAATAAAAGTTATTTATTTTTTTAAGATTCCTTATATTTTTAATGTGTCCACACTAGAAAAGTGTCCTCAGATTCACTTTCATGTGAAAATGAGATGCACCATTTTGTTTGCCTAGATACGATTTTTGATCAAAACCATTTAAATCAATATCTCAATCGAATTGCGGAATAAGATATACCTGTCAGCAAACATTAAATTAGGGCGCACTTGAATTGCGGAATAAAGTATAGCTGTCTGCTGGTCCACACGAATTGTGAAACAAACTGTAATTCCATTCAACTCCTAGCCACTAATCTAACTTAGCCTAACCTAACCTAATTTAATCTAACCTAACTTAATTCAACCTAGCCTAACGTAACCTAACCTAACCTAATCTAACCTAACCTGACCTACCCTAATTTAATATAACCTAACTTAACCTAGCCTAACGCAACTTTACCTCCATGTTCCATTTTGAGTAAATTCATTATGAATTTAATTTTTAATCCGAAGTTCATGTAAGGGTATTAAGGAAATCGGATGAGTTGTTCTGCAATTCGTGGCCACCGGTTGGACTAACTATTTTCTCTTTTTGCAATTAAGTAAACTACCCTTAATTTTAGGGTTGGATGGATAATTTCAACTAACATTGTGGGTAATCTTACGAAAAACCCTAGATACCAAATTTTAGTCCGATCGGTAAAATGGTTTCAGATCTAGCCCCTGTAATAGACACAAAAGCCGGTCCCGTGGTGTAGTGGTTAGTGCACCTGGCTACGAACTTAGGGATACTGGGTTCGATTCCTGGCTGGTACCTTGGGTATTCTTCTCTTAAGGTGAATTATCCCAATGGTCACTAGGGGTTGGTAAATTAGGCTTAAGTTATGTTTAAAACTCCCACTTGCTCAAACCTCCATATTCACTCTCATCACATCATCCTGTTACGGTTAAGGGGATGGCCAGACTGAGCGAGCGAGCGCGCGAGCGACTAAAATATAAAATAGAACACATTTGTTGTAATGAGAGGTGGCCAGACTAGAGCGAGCGACTGAGCGCGCACGCTTGAAAGATAGAACTGGTTCTATTTTTCAAGCGCGCACGCTCGACCCGTTACAGTATAGTTTACAGGCGCAATATTATTATATGTTGGTTCATCGAGTGCTAGGAAAACTTCTCATTTTGACATTTTTATTACTATCGATAGGTTTAGCACACTTTCTGGAAATTGAAAAATGACACCTGAACACGGGAATCGAACCCGGTACCTTTGGCTTAGTACGCCAAGGCTCTAACCACTGAGCTATCCAGGATTAGTCCCGTGCCCAAGGTCATTCTTCACTCATAATTTAAGGCAGAGCCTATGATGGAGTGCGGAAATCGTCGGCTACAAGTATGTGATTATATTAATATCACGAGCTATTTATCAGATAACGCAGCCATCTTCGACTCAGTAGTTGGCTTATTGCTGCCATTTGTACAATTATTATAATTGTATGGGATTTCATACTAAGAATTAAATAGCCAAAGCTATTATTTATGCTTTTAGTGAAAATTACTCCATCTAGATATCATACTCTGAAATATGAAAAATGACACCTGGATAGATCAGTGGTAAGAGCATTGGCGTACTAAGCCAAAGGTCCCGGGTTCGATTCCCGTGTCCAGGTCATTTTTCAATTCTCAGAATATGATAGCTAGATGGAGTAATCCTCACTAAAAGCATAAATAATAGCGTTGACTATTATTATTAATATTATTATTATTATTATTATTATTATTATTATTATTATTATTATTATTATTAGCACCGCGTCTTACTACCCAATAAGTTTATACGCACTTACGCTAATGTGTAATGGTAGGGTGATTGTGAGATGAAATGGAGGACCTACAGTTTAACGTGGAATCCGAACCTCGGTGGAGGCCTGGCATTCCTCACATTCACAAGTTGTGATTAATACACATCTTGTCAGAGGTGAAGGAAGGGTTTGGCAATCAGATAAATCTGTGCCGGGACCGAGGATTGAACCCCGGACGTTAACACAGAAGTCCGACACCTTACCCCTAGACCACCAGGTCACCATTTGACTATTCAATTCTTATTATTAGCACACTATTAACGGCCTAATTTAATTGTTAAGATCATAAACCATACTTATATGTATATATATATAAAACTGATATGTTAAAATACTTCAATATTATCAAAGTAGGTATTTACAAATAAGAATCACCATTAGCGTGGCGAGAGGAGGAGAAAACCACAACAATACATCACTTGTTAAAACCACCCTCAGTTCACTCAGCCAAGATTCGGAGCCTCCTCGTCAACAACTAACGCCAGTTTGGCCACCCAGTCGCTTACGCGCTCGCTCGCACGCTTGTCAGTCTGGCCGAACCCTAAGTGTAGACAACCTCCTATGATGTACCTGAGTAGCGTTATGTGCAGCGAATATTCTAGGCAACGTGACTGCATTTAATGTCCCTTCTGGTCAGTAATTTCACACGATAAAAAAGAACACCAATTTACGGTATTTCAAAAATAACTTTTTAGGATTCAGGTGGTTATGAAACGTCCACTTCCAGCAAAATCTTAAATTCAACCTTTTTACCATCACAATAATTTCTCCCTCAGAGGGTTCATGAGAAGTTAAAAAGGATTTATTTGATGTTCATTTATTTATTTATGAAATGAGAGATCTAGAAGATTTTTACTTTTTCATAAACCTGTCGTGAAAGAAAGTAGAGGGTTAGTCAAAAAAACCAAACTAGAAATATTTATAGATATTGCCACTCCATGACCCTCTGAACCCAAAAAGGGTATTTTGCAATGCCCTCCGTCTTTATGTTAGTAAATCCAATACCAATGTACCGATCAAACTAAAACTAAGAATCTAGGGTTTTTATTGGGTTACCCAGAGGATTTTTTTTTTGAATTATATGTACAAAACCCTAAAATTAAGTGTAGTTTACCTAAGGGTGAAAAGAGACATAACGATATAGTCATCTAAAATAAATTTGATTAGATTTATTATTTTTACATTTTTTTAGCAATACGAATGAAACAGCAATGCTCATTTTTAAATGGTAATTCATTTAACTAAGCTAATAAAAGGACCATGCTGAAAGTGTGATAAAGACACTATATAAAACTACGGCCGTAAGGGGAATCATGTATCGGAACATTAAAAGAAAAACTTTTATCAATGAAATTGATTATAAATGTGTTTAGATTTCAAAAGATTTTTTTTTATTATCTATTTACATCTTTTCAAAACTGTTTTAACTGATGTAATTAAATGTATCAAATTTTCCAAACCTATCAGTTGCAAGTGTTTGATTTTTAATATTTGACTTAATAATTTGCAATAAATAGATAAACAGAATACTTTCTAAATTATCAAATATTTACTACAACATATAAAAATTATATTTTTATGTAGCAATTTGTTTGTATTTATCTAATTTGTATCATACTGTGCTAAGGCTTTAAATGTATTTCAAATTAATGAATGATTTGTTATGATCCATTAGGTATTTGACTTCTGACTTTAGAAGGTTGGGTTTTTAAAATAGCTTCACTCATATTTCATGGTGTTCATAGTTTATAAACATCAATTAACATAAGAAATGTTTTCACGGATATACCATGTATTACATATTCAGTGATCTCTATTTTATACTATACTGGATGGACATAAACATACCTCTTGTAAAGGATCAAAGCGTGACGCTGAAATTTTTTGTCCACTTGATTATGAGGGAACAGATGTAACGGGTTATTTCAAGGTTCTTGTGTTAAAACGTGTTTCTTGTGCATAAAGCTGTTATTGTTTTAAAATATTGAGGTATTATATTACACGTGGGTGAATACACATTTATATAGAATTACATAAAATTCAGTTCCATAAGTACAAATACGTTAAAATCTTAAATATATTAAAATGTCTAGCTATCACGGATGTTGTTTAAATTCGGCTAAGGCTGCAATCTATTTAGAGTTGGCTATTAGCGTGTGTATTGGGTTCAGAATAAGATAGATAAACCATATTATAATGAAAGTTCGATAACTTTAATGATATACTAAGATAGCCAACAACTTGATTACAGGGTGACCTGGCGGTCTAGGGGGAAGGTGTCTGACTTCTGTGGTGAGGGTCCGGGGTTCAATCCTCGGTCCCGGCACAGATTTATCTGATTGCCCAAACCCTTCCTTCACCTCTGACAAGAAGTGTATTAATCACAACTTGTGAATGTGTGGAGTGCCAGGCCTCCACCGTGGTTCAGATTCCACGTTAAACTGTAGGTCCTCCATTTCATCTCACTATCACCCTACCATTGCACATTAGCGTAAGTACGTATAACCCGAACGGGTAGTAAGACGCGGTGCTAATAATAATAATAATAATAATAATAATAATAATAATAATAATAATAATAATAATAATAATAATAATAATAATAATAATAATAATAATAATAATAATATAATAATAATAATAACAATAACTTGATTACATACGTTCGAGTGATACACTTTGTGTAATAGTCCTACGTTCAAAGGATCATCTAGTTCAGCGGTTCTCAAACTGGGATACGCGGGCGCCTTCCGGGGATATGCGAGCAGCTCTCAAGGGGAAGTTGGCAAAATAACACGGGACTTATGGAAAAACCTAATTATTGGCAGTTACCGTTATTTGGTTATTTCCACCCCTCATTTTCCACCTTACTTGCTTTCGGCTGGAGACCGATTTCTGAGAATTTTCAACCCTCTACTTGACATCTTCTACATTAGCAGTTTAGTATGCCTTTCTCAACAACATATTACTGTGAGAGTGTTTTTTTTTATACATGGTGTACCTAAAAAATAAGTACCGCAATAGGCTATGTTTGGAGCCAGAGCTCCGCTTGAAAGTTTCAAATGGACAAACAGACATCAAAAATTGTGCCAAGCCATGAAGCCACACCCCTCTTATTATAAAAAACTTTGGCATTCATAATATATCAGCTCTAAAATTACAGTTAAAAAAATTTATTTGAAAATATTTTGTTTATGTTTACTTTTTTCTTTATTTTTGAACGATTTTGTGAAGAAAATGTATAAAAGTTTTCTACAGACATTTTACAGTAAAATATGTTTTTTATAACAGATAATAACGATTCCCAATAAGAGATCATGTCAAGGCTATAACAGTAGGATTCTCTCTAACTAGCTTTGTCACATTTGAAATATTTTGACTAAGGATATTTTTTTCCCCACATATTAAATAAATCAATAATATACCATGTGGTCATATGTTTTAAAGCCTGTCATTTGGAAATTTTTCTATCTTGTGGGTACATTAAACTTTTAGTCATGGCCAAGGGGTGCAATCTAAAAAAAAGTTTGAAAACCACTTATTTAGTTTGTAGGCTTGTAGGAGGTATTACTATAACCTGATTTTGGTAAAAATTCTGTTCTGGAAAGCCTTATTTCATATCAGAATCTTGCTGTATAGTAATAATGATATTAATGAAACTGACAATTAAAATAAACGAGCAACATTTAAAATAATATATGGTATGATTTCCTAATTATATCTCATTTAATGTGTGTTCATTCAAAATAAAACTTCACACTACGTATTAATTTTAATGTTGGATGTTTATTTTAACTGTCAGATTTATTAATTTCTTATCATATTTTTTGTCCTAACCATCATAACTCTGAATGAGTCTACATATATTTATACAAATTTAATACTTACTTGATTGCAAATACCAATTATTCATTTGAAACTTTTATAAACTTATGTTCTTGTATTAATATTTATCAACTATAGATTTTCATAAATAACTATATCATTGTAGGTTATTGGTAAATTTTACTTTGTTCATCAATTTAACTATGACAACATAATTCTTAGTTATATATTCTAAACTTACAATTTTTGACATTAAAACTCTCACATATAACACTAATATTATATTTATTTTTACTGTGTATTTAACGTGGAACATACTTACAAAATTTTAAGTTAATTAAATATAAATTCAAGGTATTATTTCCTTATCATCAATCATTTAGTTCTCCTTACCAACAAATTACTATAAATATTACTAAAAACCAAGTTTTAGGCAGTCGGACCAATAGTTTCTGCTACAGACCGAGAGACAGATCGTATTGCAAAAACCTTTTTTTCTGTTTCATATGGTCATTTAAAGTTGACATCAAAATTGATAGTTTTTTTTTCACTTTCACAATACTCTTAAGGCCGAGGGGTCGAGAAAAAATAAAATATTTTTTATTTTTATTTATTTAGCACCGCGTCTTACTACCCGTTCGGGTTATACGCTGAAAAAAATATAAAATAAATATTTAAAAAAAACACAATTAATTTATATAATAAAATGTTTTCACAAAAGCTCCTTTTAAATCATAGCCGTGCAATAATTTGATATATTTAACTTGACGTCATTCCAAAATGGAATCCCCCAGTTTTTGCAACGTTCTGGATCAGTGAGTGTAACACGCAAACAAGCAATTTTTTTTCATCACTCCATTTAGTGTTTTCCGGAGGGCCTAGGTTCTTTCTCTCTCTCTCTTCAACACTGCAATCATTTTGAAATGCGTCGTCTATGGAAATAATCAAGGTCCCTTAAGACAAGAATGAGTTTGGTTTTAAAACGTGTTTTTTTATTAATAAGAACAGGAATTTACTGAACCTGAAAGAACAAAAACAGTAGCTATTTAAAATCTTGGAAAATGTTTTTGTTTTTTATCATCACCTGTTCAGGTTATACCTATATAATAATGACTATTGAAGCGTGTTCTTGGAATATTAAGATGTACAAAAAAACCACTTTATTAGACGAGAATGGAGAGATACAGAAAAATATCGGATCGGAAGATATTCCCCCTCCCCTCACCCACCCCCGTCACGTCTTACTACCCGTTCTTCGAATTTTAGGCGTATTAACTAATTACACTAATGTGCTTGGGTTTGATAAATGTATAATTTAGAGGAAGTGTATCGTTATTTGCGTGAAAGTTGAATGGAAACTGTATATATGAACATCCACCCTCTGTACACCCAACCAGGATTCGAACCCCGATCTCCCCTTCGTCAAATGTCCAGTCTATTGCAAGAGAAACTCCTTGAATCATTTGTCAGCAACCAGTTGATCTTGATATAATTTGATCTATCTTGAATCATTGGTCAGCAACCAGTTGATCTTGATATAATTTGATCTATCTTAATTAAAAGTCAATCTTTGATTCTTTAAAACTGTTAAACATATTAAGTACTTTCAAATAGACCAATAATATTTAAATTTAGGAAGAACGGAGGGAACAATTTTTTATAACCGCGTCTTACTACATTTTTATTTTATACGCATATATCATGACGTATGATAATATTAATATAATGGGGTAGACATGAAGAAGGAAGCAATTTAGAGGTAATCTATCCACATTTGCGTGGAAGGAGAGTGGGAAACCATTTGGGAAACAAATACCTTCAGTAAACCCAAACGGGATTCAAACCCCCAATATCCCCGTCATTAGCATGACAGTCTAAAGCGCGATGCCTTAGACAATTCTTCCACTGAAGTGGGTAAGACTGACATCTTTTACTATAAATATATTTCTATAAAACCAATAGTTTCTGAGCTACAATCAAATATATCTACTTTTTCATTCAGGTTTTTGAAAATGAATTTGATTCTTGTGCTCTTTGGTGAACAAAGAAGTTTCTATTTTTCTCAATTTTTCTTTAACAGTGTTCCTAGTTCCTAATGCCATGGAGTAAGTAAGTAAAAGTGTATATTATTTCATTTATAATCTTTGGTGAAATGTTTCTACAACGATGTTGTTTCACAAATCTTACGAGTTTTTTTAGTAAAATACATAATTGAAGATAAAATCGAGAAAAATTCTCCGCGTTTCATGGTACAATTTTTTTTACTTAACGCTACCTGTTTTTAACAAGCATTATTTTATTTTTACGTAGACCCACTTAATAAATATACATTCAAACACGTTTTACGTCTAGCAGACAAGGTTATCAAAAGTATATTTACAACTCAAAAGATATATTTTCCACAAGTTACAAGATAATGCATACAAAGAGCTGTGCAAAGCGAATATTTTCCAACTCGGTCCTTGGAACACATCTTGATTGGTGTTTTTTTTTTCTTAATTATTATTATAACTTTGTAGATATCAAGTAATAAATTAAAAAGTATGGGGTCTGATATTTTGTTTTTTCCCAATACTCGTCTTAAACTTAAACTACTAGTGATCATAGCTGCTTAGAAAAAAATACAAATAAAATATTTAAAAAATATATAATATTTTGAAAGATTAAAATAATTCTAGGATTTTAATATTCTAAAGGCCTATCCCTAATTTTATTTCATAACTATGGTGTTTTTATTAAACTTGAGTTTATATACTTAATCTATTCATCATATCCATTTAAATTAATCTTTTTTTGCTTCTCTTCTTACTACCCATCCAGTCTAGCCTCATTTAAGCACACTAATAAGATAGGGTCAAGTAAGATAAACATTGTGATAAAATTTAACTGCATCCTTATGGAGATTGATTACGGGAAACATTCTGGGTAATATTATATACTTTCAGTTCATCCAGCCAGGATTTAATCCCCGACCCAATCTAATGATAAATATGATTGCCCGATCAATCCAGGTAGTGATGTCTAATTAATTAATTTAATTTTAGCACCGCGTCTTAACTACCCGTTCGGGTTATACGCTTAAATACTAATTACACTAATGGATTAGGAATTGGGAAGGATGAATTTAGAGGAGGTAAATCCGCATTTGCATGGAAGGAGAGTGGAAAACCATTTAGGAAAAACCACCCCCAGTTCACCCGACCTGAGATTCGAACCTCGATCTCCCCGTCCTTGGTGGTCTGGCTCAACACGACTGGCGCGTTAGCCAACTACGCCACCGAGGCGGGTGATGCCTAGTTGAACATCTATATTTTCACAAGCTAGTTCCCAAATTACAGGTAAAAACTATTATTATTATTATTATTATTATTATTATTATTATCATCGCTCATGATTAAAATAGTTCATTATTTCCCTGTTGTCTATTTCTCAATGGATTTTAATCATACATCATGGGTCCATACACTATGTATCACTTCACATGGAAAAAAATCAGTTATCTCTAATGGCAGGCAGAACAGGTGTCGATTTCCGGTCAGATGTACTAAGGGTGGTTTTTTCCTAAATAGTTTCCCACTCTCCTTCCACGCAAATGCGGGTCAGTTACTATAAAATGCTTCCTTCCACATTCCTACTCCAGTAAAGTAATTATCATATATCCGTATTATCTGAACAGTTAGCAAGACGCAGTGATATAAACAAATTTAAAAAAAAATGATTTCTCATTAAACCCTAAACATGAATGAATATTGCTATTTTCGTATGTAGTTGTTGGTAAGACGATTATAATCATGTTTGTATTGTTATGTTAATTGTAAGAAAGTTCACAAAATGTGATAAGAACACTTTCCATTGCGGCCATTGGACAGTGAGAAAATTATTCATACTTTTCTTTGATGACAGTGTACAAACAGTGTACAAACAGTGTACATTTTTGTAAGTAGTGTACAAAATAGCTACCTTTGACCAGGCCCGGATTAACATTTTATGGGAGCCCTGTTCCAAGAAGAATTTGGGGTTGGTTCCCCAATGAATGTTTATGAATCTTAGATATACATCATACATGGAGGATTTTATTTAGAGTAAAACTCTTTTTGCAAACATTTAGCAATTATGGTGAGTACCATGCGTTTTGTTTTTAATGTATTATTTTTTAATATTATAGTAATTATTGAACCATAATCTATTATTTACTGAGTGTATTATAGTAATTAATAGCTAATAATATAATAATACTGGACATTATATAATTATAGACTATTTCAGTGTAATTGCATTTTATGTAATCCACTGCCTGCAGATAAAATAGTAATAGTATGTATTAGTATAATAAAAAGTATTTTATTATTAAAAACTCTTTTTTGCGTTTTGCTTACGTCACATTTAGTTAATTCTTCAATATTAATAATCATATTATTTTACCTCAGAAATCAATGTTTATTTTTCTGTCTAAAGTCAACTGTACCGTCTGCAAGTATTTAGTATTTCCAGTTTGCCAAAAGCAAAGGCTGCATTATCTTATAAGCACGGACTGTCGGATTCCACGCAATACCAGGCTACCAGTACTTCTCGATTAGGAAATTTATAGATTAGTTTGGGATAAATTTTACGAAAAAACATAAAAATATTGAAATCTACCAAAATAAATATGACAAGTCAAAGTGATTTTATTTACCAGGTAGGCGTGGCACACTTGGCACATGCTTTATGCCGGGATCACGATCAACTTAGCGTGAACTTAACGTAACTTAACGTATGTGTGATCACGATTCACGTAACCTAACGTAACAACTCGAGCCAAACATCTTCATTCTCGAGTATGATCTGTGATTTGTACTAGTTTTACAGTGATGATCTGTGAATGCTTACAGTTTTCAATCGATATAATAAATATCTATTACAAATTTTTTTGATAAATTTAGCTTTCCTATCTTAGTGTAATTATTTTGTTTCAATGTCTGATCACCAGAACTTATGCTAAAGTGTAAACATTTGTCATAATACCAACAAATGAATTACTAAATATCCCTGATGACGTCACTCGCATAATGATTGGCTGGATAGATCACGTGAAACTCTTCAAGTAACGTAAAGTAAAGTAAAAGACCTCCCAGGACATCTCTTACGTTAAGTTAACTGCAAGTCAACGTTAAGTTAAGTGCATCGTGATCTCTTCCATTTAAACACACAAGGAGGTTCTTTACGTTAAGTTACGTTAAGTTACGTTAAGTTAAGTTTAAGTTGATCGTAATCCCGGCATCAATCCGGCAATGCCTTTGACATGGATGCAAGAACTGCAATGCAATGTATTTTTGAAATAGTTTGGCATTTAATGGCATGACGAATGCAGACTTGCATTCTTATGAAATCCTAATTGTTGGACTTCATCCCAATCTGTAATCGGCCCATTGGTGTAATGGTCAGTACACCTGGGTACCAGCCTAGGCTTCACGGGTTTGATTCCCCACTGGTACGTTGGATACTATTCCCAAAAGGGGAATCGTCCCAAGGGTCACTAGGGTTTGTTAAGTGGTTCCACATTATAAGACTCACAATCAGCAGCCTCTCATCTCATTGGAGAATGTAAAGAGCCTCCATGGAAAGGGTGTACGATTAGTACATTCAGCCGTACAATAGTACTGGCTAATCTTTCTACTTTTTTGTTTACATCCATTAGTGTTTCCAGCCTGTGGTCAGTTTCTTGTTCAAACCATATATTTTCCATGACCGGCTGGCTAGTCCTGTCGTTGCTTCATATGCCTTATAATCCAGCTTAAGACTTTTTTCCCCCTCGAGATCTTAATAACCTGTTTCCTGGTGGCAACACAGGTTTTTTTCCATCTCTATTTTTTTTTCCTTGATAATTTTATCTAATTCTTTTATCTATTCTAGTTTTCCAATCTGGTTTAGGCTCTCATATTAGTTAGTCTTCTTCTACAGATGTTATCCTTCTTCACTTGTTTGTCCAACTCGGGTATTTTATTTCCCCAGTACCTCCCACCTCTGACACTCCCGGTTTACCCCATTTCTGGGATTCTCCAGGCACTCCCCAGTGGTGGTGAGCACCCCCCCTACCTGTTACCTGAGGAAGCTCCCTACCGGAGATTGCGCTGCGTCTACTTCCAGCAAACACTTGGACCCTAACCTAAACTAAACTAAACTAAACTAACTTTTAAAAATACCTGATTAATCCTACACCACTACTATCTTACTTAATGTTAGTATTGCCGAATTTCATTTATCTGATTCTGGCTCATGGTCGTACAGAGTGGGTGCGTAGTATCGGCTCTTCTCAGCCATTTATCTCAGGAGGTCCGATGGATTGGCTCAGCCATGTTTGTTTCCAAACACGCCAATATTCTTGTCCAGGGGCATTCCCATTGATCTTCTGTATCCTGGTCTTGATTTTTACCACCCACATCTCGGCTTGCAGGCTCTTCCGACATTTACACATCAGGCATTATCATCGCTTGCCTTTTTCTGCAGGTAGGTCCTAATCTAATCTCTGCTTCCTTTTCATGGAGCCAATTCTAATCTATTTTCTACTTCGCCCAATTTAATAGTATATTTTCCTCCTCTGATATTTCGCCCTACATTCAAGTCGCTGGTCTCGTTATCCTCTTCTTGTTTCTCTACTTCAATTTATTGTTCTTTTATTCTTAGATTCTTTGCCATATACTCCGCCCTCTTCATTTCGTACATCAAGTTCGCCGTGGAATTCAGGTATCCCCATCCATCTGGGTCCTTTAAGACGTCCCACACCTGTCGTCCTTGAATTTCTTTCATATACAGTCTTCTTATATATATTGTCAAGCCACAATATAGGACCACGTGCTCAGGTGTATCTTCGCTCCCGCATTCACAGTCCTTGGTATCTGCCAGGCCCAACTTATGTAACGCGGCCCTGTATAGTCCCTTTCCGGTAATGTAGTGCAGTAGGCCTTTTGAAGGGACGAGATGTTTCAATTTCCAACCTTTCCCAAGTGTTCGGGACAAATATGGTGTCCTCTTCTGCCAGTGGTGTTTGCATCCCATTCTTCCCGCCACTCCTTTTGTAACACCCAAGCGATTCCATCCACCGTGGCTGTCCCTCTTTTCGTCAGTTGCTTTACCATACCAACTCTCACCCTCTAATTTAAGACTAGGACAGGTACAACATCCAGTTCCCGGCTGTTAATTTATCACTGTGAAAGAGAAAACACACATTTCATCAATGATGAATTTTTCGGTCATGGCTGGAATTGAACCCGAGACCTTTAGCTCAGTAGACAGAAACGCTAGCGACTGAGCTAAGGCGTCAGATTAATCTTTCTACTACTGGGCTACAAATGCTGTAGCCCAGACGTGCAATATTATTACTACCTGATCTGTAAAATGGTTTTGGCTCCAGGCCGATGATCAGACATACGGCCTACAGACAGACGGTATTGCGTGAACCACTTTTTCAAGATCATTTGGTCATTATACTAATATAAAGCCACATGGCTGACTCACTCATTCACTCACTCACTTACATTAATGTTTACCCACTTCCAGATGAGCTAGAAACTTGAAATTTGGCAAACTTCTAGCCTCTAGCCTATAACCGACTGGAAAATTCCAAAAAGTAAAAAAAAAAAAAATTAACCCATGAAAAAAATGCAAAATGGCGGAGCAACTTTAAATTCTGTGCAGACCTTTCTTTGGAGATCTCTTGTGGCTAAACGGTAAGACCTATCGAAAAACTTATTGCACCGGCAGCTAGATTTTTTTGATTTTAGGTCAATTTTGCACATTTTCCACACATTTTTTTATTTTCTAACACACTTGTGGGATAGATATAATCATAAAATTTGGCAGACATATTGGAACATTTATTTGCCATAAGGGTGCCAAATTCGATGGCTGAGGGTTTGGGGGCGGAGCCCCCAGCGATCAAAGCGAGTTAAACGTCCATATTCATAAACATATCCAATTCAATTATTTTGAAAAACACAATACTGCCTCTCTTATAGGAGTCGTGAGAAAGTGAAAATTATTGGGTATATTACAGAGATACTATACAGGGTGGGGCGGAAATAATTAGACGGTCTTTGCTGAGGAAAGTGATGGACAACGTGCTGAGGTTTGTCTGACGTCCGGCGGAGCTCACCTGAGTGACGTTATCTTTAAAATGTGAATAATTGAATAATTTTGTTTGGTTTTGGTTTGGCTAGTGAATATTTAATTTTCAATTAAAGTGTTATTTTCAAGTCACTGATTGTCTAATTGTTTCAGCCTCACCCTTTATTAAAGGACAAGGATCAGCTTCAAAAGCCCACATCGGAGCGCACATAGGCAAAGGTTTTGTCTCGTCTGGCTTAATTTTCTGGCGTCTGGGATGTTGGAGGTTCGAGTTTTGATCAGATACACTTAAGGTGGTTTTCTACCTGTGATTTATTACAGTGATTTCCTCAGCCCTTCTTCACGCAAATCCGTTTGCGTTAATTATCTTCCTTATCCTTAACTGTAGATTTAGTCATTAGTAACCATGGTAATTATTCGTTTATATTAAACAAAATGTGACTCCTTTGTGAGAATTTTTGTAAATTGTTAGGTGTTCTGTCTTTCGACAGGTCCATTGCCTTGTTCAAATTTGAGTCCTCCAAAATATCCTAACCTAATATTCCTTCTTGGGTCATAAAAACTTCATCCTATTTTATTGTTTTAGTTTATTCAACAGTTGAATTCATTATCTTCCTGGATCTATTTTCTCTTTCACTTTGTCACTTACGATACCACTTAATAAGCAACAGCACAGTTGCTTAAACCAAAAAAAAAATGGAAATATATATGGCTGGGATCTGGAAAAAAGTGGAAGGGAAATTATTTGAAAAGGCACATACTTTCAGGGACAAAGATAAAAAAAAAATCCAATCGAGTAAAAATAAAACAACTGAAAAAAACACTGACATCAAATCAACGTATAACGCAGCAGAGCAGATGTTATTATTATTAATTATTATTAACACCGCGTCTTACTACCCGTTAGGTTTATACGCACCTACACTAATGTGTAATGGTAGGGTGATTGTGAAATGAAATGGAGGACCTACAGTTTAACGTGGAATCCGAACCACGATGAAGAACTGGGATTCCATACACTCACAAGTTATGCTTAATACACGTCTTGTCAGAGGTGAAGGAAGGGTTTGGCAATCAGTTAATCTGTGCTGGGACCGAGGATTGAACCCAGGACCCCCAGCACAGAAGTCTGACACGTTACCCCCTAGACCACCCTCCGTAGATAGAATATTTCTAAGGTGTTTTGTAGGTTTTACTGATCACTCATGTTGTACGCACATAATATTCACGTTAAGTGGTTAAGGATGAAGAAGGTAAAATTAAAAATAAATGTACCTACATTTGAGTAGCGAGAGAGAGAGTAGAAAAACTCAGGACACCAGGATGGAATTCGGGCTCCAAGTCGTATGGAAGAACAAAGATAAGTGTAGGGTGTGTGTATTTGTTTATTTTTTGTTTCTAAGCACAGCTTCTTATTATTCATTAGGGTTATACGTACATGTACTAATTACACTAATCTGTTAGAGATCTGGAAGGTTGACTATTGAGCCATTGTACCCGAATCCATATGGAGAGAGTTTGGAAAACCAATTATGAAAAACCGCTCTCAGTACACCCGATCAAGATTATAAATTTGATCTTCCTGACATCGGCAGTCCAGTCTATTGCGAGAGTGACACCTTAAACCATGGGGCCATTGAAGGGGGTGATTCGTTTGCTTGCCAAGAAAGGTGATTTTCCAAAGAAATGACGTCATAATGTGAGTGATACAGTAGCTTGCTAATGCGGAATCACTACTTCACTCACATGACCTTTTTTTTTATCACCGCGTCTTACTACCCGTTTGGGTTATACGTTTATGTACTAACTACGCTAATGTATAAGGGATGAGGAATAAGAAGTGTACCTACATTTTCATAGAGAGAGTTGAAAATTATCTTGGAAAAACCACCCTCAGTACACCCGACTGAGATTTGAACCTTGATCTTTGCAGTCATTGACAGTCTAGTCTACTGCGAGATTAACGCCTTGGGCCATGGGGCCACCGAAGTGGGTCTCACACTATCGGTCTGCACAGCTTCGTTCTGTCATAATGACCTTAGACCGAGGGTGAATCTGTTGTTTTTAGAACGGATAGTATCATGGTTTTGTTATTATTGTCTACTGGACCTTCTCATTTCCTGATAAAACAAGACAGGTACCCCCCTTCTTTCCTTTACGTCTTTCCACTGTCCCCCTATCCTTAGCCAGGTTCATGGTTGACGTCCTTCAAGCGCCTACTGGAGGATGACGCATTCCCGCCATCACTTTGTTGACATCAGCCAAGACAAGATACGATATAAAAGCCACCGGACAGATACGTACGGACATAACCAAGTTGGACAACTATCTCAGCTGTCATCATGAAGAGAGTACTCCTCGCCGTTTGCACCCTCCTGGTCGTGTTGTTGGGTCTGGCACATTCCGCGAGACTGACGAGGGAGGACAGGTACACCACCAAGTACGACAACGTCAATCTGAAGGAGATACTCGAGAGTGACAGGTTGAGGAAGAGCTACCTGGATTGTCTGTTGAACGACAAAGCGCCTTGCACCCCTGACGCGAAACTACTTAAAGGTAAGCTGTTCACTGGTACACGTAGGAATCACTGTATTAAAGGGCTTTCCCTCTACTAAAATCCTACTATATATTAATATTCTACCCGCCTCGGTGGCGTAGTTGGCTAACGCGCTAGTCGTGTTGAGCTCGACCGCCGAGGACGGGGAGATTGAGGTTCGAATCTCGGTCGGGTGAACTGGGGGTAGTTTTTCCTAAATGGTTTTCTACTCTCCCTCCACGCAAATGCGGGTTCACTTCCTATAAATTCTAACCCTCCCAATTCCCAATCCATTAGCGTAATTAGTACTTAAGCGTATAACCCGAACGGGTAGTAAGACGCGGTGCTAAATATTATAATAATAATAATAATAATAATAATAACATTCTGTTAAGAATAAAGGCCTTTAAAATGGCCGTTCCCACCAAAATCAGTGTATGCATCACCCTTACTTAATCTCTGAGTATTACTACCCACCCGGGCTAGTCTATACAACATTTAATTACACTAATGAGAAAGGTAAGAATTAAAGTATATGTATCCGAATTTAGTGGGAGGGTTTGGGAAAACGATTAAGTGAGGGGAATAAATGACCTGGATTCAACGACTGAGCTCGTCACTGGAGAACCCAATAGTATACGAGCCTGACATTTAGTCCACGTGTTCAGCAATGTGGGGTTTCTTACGATAATGAGGGTAGAGTTGATAGTAATAATATTGCGCGTATTATATACTTCAATTATCGTAACTCAATAGTGGAAAGATTATCCAGTACTAATGTACCGTTGCCCGGAGGATGCCCAAATGTACTAATCGTACATCTTTCCGTGGAGGCTCTTGTATTGTCTGAGGCTCTACTCTCCCAATAAACTAGACTGCTTGATGATGAGAAGATCAAGGTTCAAATCTCGGTCGGGTGTACTGAGGTTGGTCTTTCCAAAATTGTTTTCCACTCTCCCTCCACGCAAATGTAGGTACACTTCCTATAAATATAACCTCCCTAATACTTAAAAGCCATTAGGGTAGTTAGTACATAAGCGTACAACCTGAACGGGTAGTAAGACGCGATGCTAAAAAATACCTACTCTGCTTACCTATTTCTTACATGCTATTGGAGGGAGGTAGAGTTTTAAAATAAATGTGATTATATGATAAATGATAAAGGTTCCCAGAGTTTATCAGTAACCCTACGCGTATCGAGTGCATGCAAGTAGCATGCAAGAATCCGTTACGCTACCCACGCGACGTTACCTCGTCTACAGGAGTTGTTTTCCTTCTGAGGAGCTCGGTGCAACACCGGTCTAACGCCCACGCTCAAGGTCGACCAGGCCCAGGTTTCAGATCACTGCACATTCTCGATTCGGTGCAGAAATCGATCAAGTCCATCTTGTCCGCGCTGTTTACTGCAGAATGATAAAACTGTTTCTACTATTAGGTTAAAACTAGAAATACGTCTAATCCTATAATTCTAGAATCCAAATCCTAAATTTTTATTTCGAATCTTGAATCCAAATTCGAGTCTTTAAAAATGCACAAGTGTAGTGAAAGTGAAAACATTTAAAAATCGAATTTAAATAAAAAGTTGTTCAAGGTTTGGTTCCATTGTATACTACATAATATACAACAAAGATAACACTTTTTTTAGTAAATTAATTATATTAATACAAGTTTGTTCTATCCGCTTCGGTGGCCTCGTGGTCTAACACGCTACTCTCGTGTTGGACTGGACTACTGGAGACGGGAGATCGGGGTTTGATCTTGGCCGGGTGCACTGAGCGTGGTTTTCCCTAAATTGGTTTCCACGCAAATTCGGGTGCACTTCATATCAATTAAACCTTTATAGCCCCTAAACCATTAGTGTAATTAGTACATAGGCGAATAACCCAGTTTTCCAACGATACAATTCCTTTTGACCAATAATTACTTGCAATATTGTTATTAGAGGTATTCGAGATACTTTTTTTAGAGTTTTTTTTTATGAACTTTGAATATTTAGAATACCATAAGACCGAGGATTTGAGGACTCAACTGTCACATCTCTACTTGGTTAAAACAAAATGAATGTGGCACCAAAACCTTTCAGATCCAGAGATAAAAAGACACACGGACAGACAAACAAACAAACAGACATGAGGATAGAGATAAAAAAAATCGGGGGCACCTATAATGTTAATATCCATAATAATGTCGAACTCTAAAATTTACACGATTACATTATTTTATCTTTATACGAGAAAGTAAAAAGTAAGGTTATAAAAATATATAAATTAAATAAATTAAAAAATTTAATATTTATGACATTTATGTTTATTCCTTGTTTTTTGAAATGGTAGAACGTTGATCTACCAGTAGAAACTTAACACAAATAGGGAAGGCAAATTTCCCTAATACAGTTATATATTTACTATTTGATATATTGTAAAATTTAAATCTAAAGCTACGATATATCGATCAGATTATATCGATACAGCGGTCATTTCCGGTATATTGAAATGCATAGGTCTGGGCAAAATGGAACGGTGGTATTTATTAAGCTTGCTGCTGTTTTGTAATGTTTTTAGTCACCAGCTTTCATTTTTTAATATTCCATTTAACTTTTTAAAATAATAGACAAATTTAATAAAAACAAGAGAAAATCGATTCATTTAAGAGAAATAAGGAAAACATTCATTTTATTTTGATTTACAAGTTTTAAAGTATAGTCCAATAAATTATATATATCGACAAATTAATCAATATACCGAATTCTATAATATCGATATAAATATATAGATGTAGGCCTACTTGTAAATTACTCAATACATCGATACATCGTTGCTAACGCTAAAGCATTGCGTCCTAATACTGAGCTTAGACGCTGTATACGAGCCATAAATCTGGGGAGTTTACAGAAATATCTATCAAAGGTTGGTTATTCGGTTCTTGAACCAAACAGACAATATAAGCCAATGCAGGTTTTTTTGTCGTAATAATAAGAAAGAAACCTTTTAATTCTGAGAGAAAAATAATTACGTGTCAATTAAATTTGCATAGATAAAAAGCCCCAACAACTTAGCTCAATAATTGGTAGCGTGTCTGTTAACTAGAGGTGTACCGATTCAATAAAACCTATTACCAATAGGCCTACCGATTTCCGATTGTTTAAAATAATTGTTCATGATACGACCGATTAGTCCTGATTATCGATTATTTATTAATAACCTTTGGGAAATAAGCTTAAGAAAATGATAACAGTTAATTTAATTAATACAAAAAGATTTTATTTAAAATAAACAGTTAAAATTTTGATGATCCTAATTTTTGTTTAATAATTATAATTGACAATAGACAAGTTTTTGTTCAGGAAAGCTAATTGATTTATTCTATGTGGTTCGATCTCTTCTTAGGGTAAACCAGTCTATCAGAGGGAAACAGTCTTTATGAGGCAACTGATAGACCAAACACATTCAGAAACCGTTTAACTAGTTCCTTCAGGTGAGGGAATCTTGTTTCTTCTTTGCATAACCAGCTAGAGTTGAAATTATATTGTTATTTTATCAATGGTGTGAACTTTTATTTCTTTATCAGGTTATGTAATCTTTGCATAGCCCACAGCACAGATGCATTGTGTATAAGTTGTGTTTTTTTTTTTTTCG
>CABFWO010003255.1:40143-62009 GCA_902155825.1 Timema genevievae | reverse complement strand
TCACTAAATTCCTACTTAGAAAATTTTGCTTTAAATTTTACTTAAAAAAAGATTAATGGACTTAGTAATTGCCGATGCACTAATAATCGCCGATAACGATTCATCGGTATCCACATCGGTACAACCCTACGGTGTTTACCAAGCTAAGGGCTACGGGTTCGATTCTTGGCATGGTCGAAAACATTTTCATTTGGTCAAATGTGGGTTCACTCTTTCATAGTGATGAATTAATGGCTGGGGGTCGGGGGTTGTGTCTGTTCTAGATTTAAGCTAGTTTATAATTCTTGTGCTGATGTAATCAGTAGGTTCAGCAAGTGCACTTTAAATACCTCGAATATATTTTTTTTAAACAACTAAAATTCACTTTCTTTTTATTTATTTTTTCTTTTTTCAATTTTATTTACTTCTACGTATAGTTTTCTACAAACAATGTGTAGAGATCTTGAAGAAAAAGAAGGGACTCGGACCTGTGATCACGTGGATTAAGGTGTCAGGCTTCTCTGGTATGGGTTTTCTGGGCAAGATGTTGTCGAAATTCGAAAAATCGGACGGATGCCTTAATTTTTTTTATTTTCCTGTATGGCTTCTCATTTTTTCCCAATGCAAACCAGTGCTCTTTTTCTCAAAATATACCTACCTCATACCTTCTTTATTAGTGTGTAAAAATACGGACAGTCTAAATAGTTAGTAAGACAGGGTGCAAATATATTTTATAATTGGATTTTATTTGATTATTTAACTTGAACGTTTGAACCAACCGAAAATAGCAACCTACGGCTCTATTTAACTCAACTCTAAGACACACGGAAAACCGTCAGCCCCTCGGACTGTCAAAGGAAAAGCCAGATACAACTATAGTAAAAATCGTTTTAGATGGTTTCTAGTAATAGTTTTATTCTCTTTTCATCCTTAAGTAAACACAATTAATCCTAGGGTTGGATCTAAAATAGCAATAAGCCTTGTGATGAACCTGATAAAAACCCTATATACCAAGTTTTAGCCTGATCAGTAAAAATGATTCGGCTCTTGGCTGAGTTATAGACAGATGGCATCGCGAAATCATCTTTTTAGGATAAGGGTATCATGAAACGTCATTATCCCTCAAAATATCAAAAAAAAAAATTTATCGTCACAATACCCGATGGATTCGATGGCTCATAAGAAATTAAAAAATCACAAATACCTCAATACATGCTTTTATCTATTGTATAAATGTTCGCTCGTAAATAGGCTGTTAGATATATTTATTTAAATCCAGGGTTATGTTGGTGGGATTAAAATTATAATAAGACTTGTGATAAAAGCGTCTGTCTAAATAAATTAATAATTGGTGATTTTAATATCAGGTGTTCTGTCTTACGACAGGTCAATTCCTTTTATCACTGAACTTAGATCACCAATGCGACCTGTCCTCTGCCTCCCCCTTGAGTTCCCAAAATTTTCTTCTTTCCTTCAGGAAATCCAATATTTGAATCCTCGTTTTTCCTAAGTTCCTCTTTCCCTCAACCTTTCCTTTTATTACCGTGTGAAGAAGACAGATTTTCTTAAGGACACGTCCGATCCAGTTTGGTTTGTACCAAAGAATCACATCCCAAATGATTATCTTCTAAGTACGTCTTCATTTGTCACTCTGTCTGTCCACCTGATCTTCTCAAGTCTTCTCCAGCACCACATATCAAAGCTCTCCAAGTATTTATTTTCCATCATCCTAAGAGTCCAAGTTTCTGCTCCATACAGCACGATGCTCCCAATGTAACATTTCATCACTCTCTTCCTCAGTTATAAGAGCAACTTACTGGTCAGCTCTAACCTTTTCTGGTTGAAAACCTCCTTGTACATGGCAATCCTCGACCTGATTTCCTTGGTATAGTAAGCATCCTTTGTCAGCATAGTTCCCAGGTACTTGAACTGCTCTATGTTTTCCATCTTTTGGTTTCCAAGTTTGATTTTCACCATCTCTTCATTTTCTGAAATCGTCACTTTTGGTTTCTCAATTATGATCTCGATACCATATCTTTCCCTATCTCCACAAGCAGGTCAACCATTTCCTGCAACTCTTATTTATTTTTGGCCAGCGATGCTGGTTCATTTGCGTATTTTATTGTGTTGATGGCGCGTCCTCCAATCCCGAAATTGCCACGTCCCTCCAGGGCTTCTCGAACTAGCTACTCTCCATACAAGTTGAATAGACTAGATGACAACCAGTGTCCCTGCCTCACTCCTCTTCCTATCTCTATACGGTTGGTATTTCCATCATTCAGCCCCACCTTCATTCCCTGTCCCAAGTACAGCTTTTCAATCAGCCTTCCGTCCCTTCAGTTGATGACGATTTTCTTGACTATTTCCTTTAGTTTCTTTCAATTCACTCTATCTAACTCCCTTTGCCAGTCGATGGAACCAATGTAGATTTCTTACTTGACTTCCAGCACTCTCTATGAAATTATTCTCAGCATCCCGATGGCATCTCTGATATCTTTTACTTTTCTGAATCCTAATAATTGGTATTTTTCCATCATACCTTCTATTTTCTGTTCCAGACGCCTGTTGAGTATTCTTGCCACGAACTTCCCCACATGATAGATGAGGATGATGGTCCTGTGCTCACTGCATTTCCTGGCTTGTTTTTCCTTCTTTAGAGCCACCTTATTTATAAATACAAAGCCCTAGGACCATTCTCCTGCTTCTTATATACTATTTATAAGTTTTTTTAGAGTCAATAATCCGTTGTTTCCCAATTCCTTCAGAATTTAAGCTGGTGCGTCGTCATCAAAGGCCTCTTTTCTTCTTCGTATGTTCTTTATGGATCAATTCACTTCACTTTTTAAAATTCTGGATCCTTTTTCGCCTTCCTTTCCTCTACTTAATCTTCTACTTCAATCTCCAAGCTCCCTGGTCTATTTTCCTTGTGGTAAAATTTTTCTATATATCTTTCCCAAATCGTAAGAACCTCTTTATGATCCATCAATAATGTAAATGAAACTCAATTATTGTGGTTGTAGAGACATTTTCTTTACTGAAATCTAGCGATTAAATAAATAAACTATTTTTTAAATAAATTGTATACGTACTATGGATGTTATTTATATAACCTATTGAATAATAAGCTCAGGCTTAGATTGAAAATCCTTGAATTAGTTCGAAAACTTTGAAATGGCACAACTTTATCGTTTTATTTAGTGAACTTGAATATAAGTAAAAGTAATTACTTTGAACTTGAAGTTTTTCTCTCTCAAATGAGATTTCTTACATCTTTCGTAAAAGACATTCCATAAAAAGCAGGCATTTTTACCTAGAAACATAAACAATCTTTTTAAGCAAGAAAAACAATATTATGTTTATTGAAGCAAAGTGTACATTTTTTTCACATTTCTGTTTTACAAAACGTTGGAATAACTGTTTCGATTAATGATCTTATTATTTACCCTATGGCATCAGCAACTCGAAAGTTCATCACCGTACTTACAAAATTACGCTACATATCCTTATCTTGAGCTAGTTCTATCCAGTCTCCCTCATCACACCCTATCTCTATCTCGAGCTAGTTCTACCCAGACCAATTCAACTATCTCTTAAAGTTCCCTTCTAGTGTTACCCTCCCCTCTAGATCCACGTATTCCCAAAGGTCTCTTCCCATTGGGTTTGCCCGTCATTATCCTGAATAAGGTTCTAGATTCTCTCACTCGTGCTGAATGTCCTGCCCAACATAATCTTTGTTACTTGATTATCCTATCAATGTATTTCAAACCCATACACATAAATTACTCTACCTTAATAATAGTACGCTTAAAGCATAACATATCAATAGTTACCACTATAACTCTTGAATTCTAATGATTTGAAACCATTGAATCACCATTTATAGTTTATAATTATAATCTTGTTAAAATGGTTGCAATAAAATATTTTAATTGAACATCACGTCTTACTACCCGTTTGGATTATTCGCTAATAAAATATTAACTGTCAAACGAGCTTAAATCTTGCACGTGCTTTGTAAGATAAAAAAAACCAAGATAATCTATATTAATTATCATGTCCCGATTGGTTGTTACAGAAAGCATCCCAGACGCCCTGACCAATAAATGCTCCAAATGCAGCGACAAGCAGAAGGAAGGCACCAAGGAAGTGATCCACTTCTTGTACCAGAAGAAACCGGAAGAGTGGAAACTACTCCAGGGGAAATTCGATCCTGAGAACACCTACTACGAGAATTACAAAGATGAGCTCAAACAGCTGTGAGCAGACAGGACTAATACGACGGTTCTTATACTTTATAGCATTTGTACATTTTTTTTTCCCTTGAAACATTAGCTTAATAAAATAAATAAACTCTTCCATGGATCGTGAATCATTTCATTAGCAAACCCTTATAAGCTATTGTCATAGTTTACACCCCTAAGTTGGACCCAACATGTTGAGAGAAATGAGGAAAAGTAAGCCGCGTTTATTGTCGCCAACTTGTTGGACCAATATCCTGGGTCCTCTACCTTTTTTTAATCAGTCTACACATTTCTAGCCATGGATAACGACATATTACTTACCGTTTCTTCATTTATTGTGTTGACAGGAAGTGTACTCTTGCAGAAAAAACCAAAACGGTAATGGGTTCGAAGTTTTTTTGTTTTGTTTTTTGCTAAACGTTGAATTGGAGGTATGTACATGGGAATAATGAATGACCTACATTTTAAAAGTGTAGTTGATAACTTTGTATACATGTAACATCACAAAGAACAGAATACTTTTTGATATAAATAATTTAGTTTAACTGTATTAGCCTTGTTACATTCCATGATCACAAAATTATGCAAGCACCGATTTTAAAAGTTAAAGCTAATCTGAAAACAAAACACGTACTTTGCCGAGGCTGGAGACTGACTCGACTCCCTAGTGCATGCGTAGAACCTCGTTTATTATCTCCAACAAATGATCCGACTCAACCCGATACATCTTGTTGGCTCTGACCGGCTCTCCCAACACCAACACGTTGGCCAATATCCCCAACAATCTGGGGATGCGTTTATATTGTAACACAACTTGCTAGTATCATGTTGGCCAACATGTTATTACAATATAAACGAAGCTTTAATCAATCCAGAGCATACAATTATGACATATCCTATGAACTTATACTTTCGTACAAAGGCCGTAGCAAGCCAATAATTTCAAGGGGGTTTTGGTGGGCCCATCCCCCAATTGACGGAGGCTAGAAAAAATTCTAAATAAAAAACTGTTCTAGAAGCTATCTGAAGTGTTTTTTATGGCAACACTACCCCCAACTAACGGAGGCTTGGACAAATTCTAATTATTATACGGCTCTAGAAGCTTTCTAAAGAGTTTTTTTTATGGTAACATAACCCCCTAACTATCGGAGGCTAGGACAAATTCTAATTATTAAACGGCTCTAGAAGCTCTATAAAGTGTTTTTTATGGTAACATAAATTCCAGATATTAAACAGCTTCTAGAAGTTCTCTAAAGTGTTTCTTTATGGCAACATAACCCCCTAACCACCGAAAAATAGGAACAATTCTAAATATTAAACACCTCCAGAAGCTATCTGAAAATTATTTTTATGACAACATAGCACCATAACTCCCAGAAGGCTAGAAAAAATTCTAGAAAATAAACACCTCTGGAAGCTTTCTGAAGTGCTTTTTATGGTAACACAGCCCCCTAATTTGTACTTGTAACTTAATTTTGATATTGTTTGAACTATAAATAAAGCCATATATTATATTTTGTTAGTAAAATTTGGGGGGGGGGTTTGATCCCCGAACCCCCGCCTTCCCCCCCCCCCCCCCGACTACGGCCTTGCTTTCACATCTATCCTGACTAAGCAGTAGATTATTCACACTAGGCCATGTTTTAACAACATCCGTAATTTTTTCCAAGTAGCATAACATAAAGCGGTGTCAAAACTAGTATCTTAGGGGAAACACCCTTCTTTTTTTGGGTACATACCAGTGAGTTTTGGAACTTAAGGTATGAGAATGGGGAGTTGTACAGACGGACACCAGTTGCTATCGGGCTAGTCCAAAGCGCTCTAAGCACTCAGCTACTGACTCTAACCAACTTGTGGGTAGAATATCCTACAGCATGAGTCCCTGTTATGTACGGTGAAGGACGCCGCAACCCATCTTAAATGTCACAGATAGATAACAACAACACAGTGCCACACTGTCGGGTGTTCGACGCCAGTTAGCGTTTTATCACCGAATAAGATAGGTCAAGTCACGGTCTGCTGAGTGGGGGACATTGACAAAACGAATACCTTTTTTTTTTCCAAACTCTTTCAATTAGTTCTAAATCCTACTTCACACTATACACTAGTAGCTTAATTAATCTACTTCAATAAAACAGACTAAACGAACCCCACAGTTATTTTCCAGCACCTATCTGTAGCACCAAGCCCACCCTGATATGAGAGGCCCACAGTAAGGGGTTGTAATACTATAATAATATGATTCTAGTAGAAATAACACTTTTAATATATGCATACATCCAGTCTTGTTATTTGCAGCTGTAATTTTTGATAGCAATTAAGATAGAGAGATTAGGTGTAAGGAAATATTTTTAATAAATTAAAAAGTAATGTCAGCTGCAAAGAAATATGTTTGAATTTTCTAAGCTTATCTTCCAACCAAGATCGTGGTATATTTTTAAGAGCTTTCAATGTTGCCTTTCAAGAGCGGATGAAAATAGAAATACTGTCGATAATAACTCCCATTGTACTTCGTACCAGACTGTTTAAATGGTAGTTCTTTTTATAGCTGTGAAAAATGTTATTTTACCTTAAATATTGGGAAGAAACTTAGGCTGTTCGAAAACAAAGTAATTAGTCAAATTTTTAGGTGAACAATGGATGAAGATTATGGGGAGTTGAGGATGTTACAAATTGATGAGTTACATACCCTGTACACATCCCCGGATATTGTTAGGGTGATCAACACTCCCAGGTTACGGTTGGTAGGACACACAGCGTGAATGGAAAAAACTAGAACCGCTTTCAGGGATGGGCAAACCTAATGTGAATAGACCTTTGTGAAAACTTAACAGCAGATGGGAGGATAACATTAGAATGGATCTGAAGGAGATAATGTGTAATTAGTTGGACTGGATAGAACTAGGTCGAGATAGGATTAGGGTGTAATGAGATGGACTGGATATAACTATCTCGAAATAGGGTTAGGGTGTAATTAGTTGGACTGGATAGAACTAGCTCAAGATAGGATTAGGGTTAATGAGGTGGACTGGATATAACTAGCTCGAAATAAGGATAAGGAGTAATGAGGTGGACTGAATAGAACTAGCTCTAGATAGTATTAGAGTGTAATGAGGTGGACTGGATATGACTAGCTCGAGATAGGATTAGGGTGTAACGAGGTAGACTGGATAAAACTAGCTCGAGATAGAGATAAGGAGTAACGAGGTAGACTGGATAGAACTAGCTCGAGATAGAGATAAGGTGTAATGAGGTAGATTGAATAGAACTAGATCGAGATAGAGATAAGGTGTAATGAGGTTGACTGAATATAGCCAGCTCACGATAGGGCTATGGTAAGGAGGTGGATTGGAGACCATTATTCATTTAAGTGAAAAATGACAACCTGGACAAGGGAATGTAACCCATGACCATTGGCTTTGCACGCAAATGCTCTACCACTTATACATCCTTCTTCATCTCATGTCCAGAGACACCGTTCACTAATTGTTGGTGTATTGAGCCTCTATGTGGTAGCTGGTGGAAGTATCTGCCCCTCGGAGCTATATACAATCACAGTCCAGGCCAACTTGTGACTGACAGTATGCCGCCACACACTTAGTATTATTAATTGTTGTGTATAACAAATTTATACGTGATGATTATCTACAGGATCAGTCCTGGTAGCTGAAATAAGAGGTCCTGGACTCGATATCTGTGTTCAGTTTTTATCATTTTTTTTTATTTTGAATTTGATTCAGCCATCAGGACTGATCCCAAACAGAATGTTTATTTTTTATGACAAGTTTTTAATCAACTTTTGATTATTTACTCCTTTTAACAATTGACGACAAATATTGTGTTTATGATTTTAATAGTCGCATTCTTTTATCGGTAAATTTAAATCTCTACTTATTCACACCATTCATTTTTATATAAATATCTTGGCTTTTTTATTAATTCCAAATTATTTAAATCAAACTGGTGTAAAAATTATTTTCATCCTAAATGCTGGTTACTACCACGAATGATTTTCTAATTAGATATATTACCCAATCCCACTATTCAAATACTCACTAAATTTTAACTATATTAATAATATTTAAGAGTGTTTGCCTGTCATGAGCATTGCGTGCTATCTACTTTAACCCCAATCCTTAAATATCCCCTAAAAGAGAATAAAAAGGCAATCGGTAGCAAAAATGTACATGCATTATATAAGAGACAAGACATTATTGATAAGTATATAAATACAAAATCCAAGCATATACAAGTAGGGAACGAGTATTGGCCCATATAGGACTAAATCTTGAAAAATTATGTCACAGATAATCTTTAACGTCCCTCAAGAATGGTAAACTCAAAGTATAAAAAAATGCATGGCAACATTATTCAATTGAAGATGATGCTAAGGATTTCCCTAGTAGAAAAGCTCAGCAGGCATTATATCAATACTTAAAGTTATAGCTTTAAATTTACAACAAATAAGTGCCAGCGTCACCTAGTTGCCAAGAAGTCAAGTAAATTACAGGTATACGTTAGATCATTCCATCTAGTGGCCTAAAGACAAGTTAAATTACAATCGAGTGTAAAACTAGCGGCCTGGATACAAATTACTAAACAAGGCATCTAAACAATTAAACAACACCATCTTGTGACAAACAAACGAATTACATTTTAATTCATCAAAATGATCTCAAAAGAAATAAACACGATGGTAAGAATAAGAGTCCATCGTAATTTTTTGATAGCAACAATTTAGTTAATATTTAAGTCGAAAAGATAATTATGGAAGATATGTAAAAAAAAAGTTTTAAGCCGAAAGAAAATTTTGAATAGATGCAGAACAAATCTGCCATAGATAGCGCTACTTAACTACGCTGAAGCCAGTGGTATAGTGAGCCAAAATACAGACGAAACATGTAAATTTATAGTCCAAGAAAATCACCACGTGATCCCTGAAATGGATTGAGAGTAACCCAAAGTAGGGTAGAGTGGGATAAGAAAGGGTGAACTTGGCAAATGCGTTGACCCGATGGAACACCTGGTACAGGCCTGGATGATTCAAGTAGTAGAAGGCACTGGAGTGTTCTACCCTCTTCTACACGAGTCTCGGAGCTTTGTTGTGCAGAACCAGTGAGGTTATATGTCATGACCCGCAACAATGAGCTCTGGGACTCTCGTCAGTTAAACGGGAAGAGACGACTGAATTGTATTCATTTTGAATGGTCTCTATTCAGACATTTTCTTAAATAAGCATCACAAATAAAAAGTCTTGAGTTCTATCCAATAGAATTATTTGCATCTTTGCCAGAAAATTCTGAATTGTATCCATTCTGATTCGTATCCATTTAATCGCGGTGCCACACGTCTGATAGATGGCAGCAGCAGACACTCTACTTAACTCAATAAATGTTTACTAGAGCGCATATGGGTGACCTGGTGGTCTAGAGACAAGGTGTCAGACTTCTGTGCTTGGGGTCCGTGGTTCAATCCTCGGTCCTGGCACAGATTTAACTGATTGCCAAACCCTTCCTTCACCTCTGACAAGACGTGTATTAATCACAACTTGTGAATTTGAGGAATGCCAGGCCTCCACCGTGGTTCGGGTTCCACGTTAAACTGTAGGTTTTCCATTTCAGCAACATTCTAAGGGCTGACATTCACTTTGTAGATTAATTTATGTTAGTAAATGCTTCCCCATATACCAATTTTAAACTAAATCATAATTATTGTTAAAATTAATCATTTATAAAAATGTACCCTTTTATTATTCTTTTGAAAGAAAAACCAATGTATAAAAAATTATATTTTTATATTCACATTGTGATTGTGCTGCTATCTATTAAACATTTAGTGAATTAAATATATGCTTTGCTGCTGCCATCTATCAGATGTGTGGCCAGTGGGGGATTAAAAGCCCCTGGACCTTTAGGCCACAGACAAGTAAGAAACATACTCTCAACCTTACGGGGGTTTTGCTGCTCTCCATTTTCCAGCTTGAGTCCATCAACACTGGGCTTCGCTAGTGTCACTGCTGGGTGACGATAGGACTAACAGCAGTGATACTAGTGGTGAAAGACTCAAGCTGTCAAAAGGAGCGCAACCATCTTAACCTGTAGGTTGAGTCTCTGGGTATATTATTTGTCTGTGCCCTAGGACCAATTTACTCTATGGCCCCCTCCCCCCTAAAAAAACACCCACCAACAACCAACAACAAGGCATTCATACTGATCTACTATAATAGACATGGATATTTCTATAACAATTTAGGTTTCGAGGAAAGCATTTGTTCTATTTGAATGATCCAAATGGGTAGTAAGATGCGGTGCCAATAATAATAATGATAGTAATAATAATATTTGAATTAAGTTTTTTAATATTATGAACTGAAATTAAAGTAAATAATTAATTTGTTAATTTAAGATGTGAAAAACATGAAACTTTCTTTTGAAACATAGTTTTTGGATAGAAAAAAAATAGTCGTTATTTTAAAAGATATTTTTATTTAAACTCAAACAAAAGACAATACATTAGTACAATCATATCATTATTATGATCACTAAAAAAAATAGTAGTAGTTTTTTAAGTTAGGAAAAATGATAGACTTTAAAAAAAATCCTCTGGCCTGCGGCCCCTAAGCCGGGGCCTAACGGGCCTAATGGGTAACTCGCTACTGCGTGTGAACCGCAATTAAATGGATACAAATAAGAATGGATACAATTCAGGATTTAGTGGATATAATGAAAATGGATACAAATCAGACTTTTTAGTTGTTGTGCTTGTTTAAGAAAATGTCTGAATGGAGACCAATCAAAATTGATACGATTCAGGATTTTGTGGATATTATGAGAATGTATACAAATCAGATTTTTTAGTTGTTGTGCTTGTTTAAGAAAATGTCTGAATGGAGACCATTCAGAACTGATAAAATTCAGGATTTTGTGGATATTATGAGAATGGATACAAATCAGACTTTTTAATTGTAATTTTTTAAGAAAATGTCTGATTTGAGACCATTCAGAATTGATGCAAGTCAGCTACCCCAATGGGAAGTTGTAAACGGGCATCACGGGTGGAATCTCTTATGGAGATGATTGTGTATCATTTCTAATGTTTTTCTATTGTAACATGTAACACATGCTTCACTACACATGAAGAGAGCTGGCATTTAAGAAAATACTGAAAGCCAGAATTTTTAATTTGGACTATATATATAGTCCAAATTAAATATATTTATCTTTAAAATTAATTAAAAACCTGTTTGGAAGCAAAACAATATTAATAAAATAAAGAATAGTATGTCTGTAATGGATATTTCTCGATATCTATCGGACGCAGAGTGATGGAAGGGGTTGGGATCGAACACGGGACTTCTGTATCTGTAGGTAGGAACTCTGAGCACTAGGCCATAAAAGTGTTCAATGGATAAAACTGATTCAAATTAACTACTAACCAAAGTAAACTTGTAGTAACTAATTCATGCCTATTTTCAGACATATTTTAGAATTGAAGGGTAGGGTAGGATTGGAGGGGCTAGGGGCACATATTGTTTTGACAAACTACTAACTATTTAGTATTTATTAAGGACGTTGTCTATTTGTAGATTTTGAAACTCTTTGTAAAAGCAGGTTGCAACTTAACTTGACGCACCTAAGCAGTCTGAGCACTATCACACTTAGATACCAATATACAGTATAATATAATAGAAAGAGAGCGGGGGGAATGAGCAGTTTACTTTGTGAGTTTTCTTGTTTATTTTCTGATAGCAATTCCCTCTTCCTCTATCGAGTTTACACAGTCCCTATACTATTTACACCTTAAAAATGTTGATTTGATTTTAAAAATTACCTTTTTTTTGTTTATTATTTTAGAAAAACATTTTGCTATGATGGATTTTTTTAATCTACATCCTGGCAGGATGAATCCTACTGGCCATTTTTGTGACCAAATATAAAATAAAAAGGCATGATCTTATGAATAATCTTTGGTTGATCAATTTTTTGGAAACTAAAAGTTAACTATAAATAACAATTAATGCAAATGTAATATTTGGAACATTTTTATTCTATGAAAATTTTGATTTACAATTGTGTGATTACACTTAAAATTAAATGTTATAGGATTCCATGGAGGAGTCTTTTGTAAAACGTTGAAAAAAATAAATGATAGTTTGTATTTTGTAACAGTTATAAGTTTGAAGATAATTTACAATACAATGTTTTATGCATCAATATGGCAATAAAATTAAGAATACAGGGTTTTCATTCCTTATCTGTGATTTTTGTTGATCCCATATCTTTAAGGATTGTAAATGACTATGTCATCAAACGTCCTATAACGACATGTTTCAGCGTTTTGCATT
This sequence comes from Timema genevievae, assembly GCA_902155825.1. Lineage (NCBI taxonomy): Eukaryota > Metazoa > Arthropoda > Insecta > Phasmatodea > Timematidae > Timema > Timema genevievae. The sequence continues at coordinate 49,445 of CABFWO010003255.1, read as the reverse complement.
TGATGACATAGTTATCAACAATCCTTAAGTAGATGAGCTCAACAAGAATCACAGATAAGGAATGAGAACTTTGTATTCTCAATTTAATTGACATTTTGATACATAAACATTATATTAAAAATTATCCTCAAACTTAAACCGATTAAAAAATTAATAAAATATCCTTTGTTTTTTCAACGTTTTACAACATACTTCTTTATTGAAACATTATAAAATTTAATTTTAAGTGTAATCACACAATTGTCAAATTAAAATTATCATAACAAATCAAAATATTACATTTGCTTTAATTGTTAGTAACTAATAAAGTCTTAAACACATTTATCAACCCAAGATTGTTAATGAAATCATAATTTTTTGTTTTATATTTTAAACTGTTACTTGTTAAAATTTTAGAAAACATTCTAAAAGAATAGTTGAAAGTAAGATGTTGTTATAGTGAAAGTTAAGACTTAGATAGGTTTATCTAGAAAATTATAAAACTAATTTATAAATTAAGCAGTTAATAAAGTGGCTAATGTATTACGTGAAATTGACAAGCACTAAAATGATCAATTGAAATAAAATTTTCGTAGAGAAACATAGTAGTGTATGATATGAATAATTAGATAAAATTATAATGCATCATCGACTAAAATTATAATGATCAAACGAGTTGACGAATAGTCTTAAAACATAAGTTGACTCATTAAAATATTAATACAAAAATAATATAAAATATAACGTGATATGAACAATGTTCTTAAGTCCAGATTTGTTTTGAAATTAAAGAATAAAAATTAAATTAACATTTGCCAAACTGATTAGAAAGTTAGGTAGGTATTTATGTAATGTAGAATTATCTAAGTCTTATCTGTGTTTGTGTTCCATTACTCCTTTTTGTTATCCAGCACTGGAAAAATTCTGGATTACTTCATTCCGACATGTTTCGATACTATGGTACCATAATCATGGATATTATGTCGTTGGTAAAAACACGATGTGTTGTTACAACAGATAGATGTTAACTTATTATTATTATTATTATTATTATTATTATTATTATTATTATTAGTTAACATCTATCTGTTGTAACAACACAGCTTGTTTTTATCAACGACATAATATCCATGATTATGGTACCATAGTATCGAAACATGTCGGAAAGAAGTAATCCAGAATTTTTCCAGTGCTGGATAGCAAAAAGGGGTGATGGAACACAAACACAGATAAGACTTAGATAATTCTACATTACAAAAATACTTAGCTAACTTTCTAATCAGTTTGGCAGATGTTAATTTAATTTTTATTCTTTAATTTCAAAACAAATCTGGACTTAGAACCATTGTTCATATCGCGTTATATTGTGCTTGCTTGTAGTGCTTGTCAATTTCACGTAATACATTAACCACTTTATTAACTGCTTAATTTATAAATTAATTTTATAGTTTTCTATATCATCTTATCTAAGTAATAACTTTCATTGTTACTTGTTATCTACTTTTAATCATCATAATTATCTCAAATATTAACTTTATCGTCATATTGTTTTCATCTTGTTTTCTATGTTTATGTGTTCTAACCCTTAATATATTATTTAGTTGACTCAATTATTATAAAATTAATGTATTAATTTGTTACTATTATTAATTTGTCAACACATTAATTGCCTACTTGATGGGTTGTTGTTCATACAAAACATCAAGCTATTATTATGTAAAGAATTCAAAGTTTTCTTTCTTAATATATTATTTAATCTTAAATTACTCCTTACCAAAAAAAATCATAAATATTATTAAAATTATATTTAAATATATAAATCAGGTAAAGTGAAACTTAGACTTACTCGATTACCCATGCTGTTAGAGTGAAAATCTTCAGACAAACATCCGTGTTGATTTTTCTTGATAAGGGCAGCATTGCTTCAGCCATTGCTTACTCTCAAGCACAAATTCAACAGAAGAAGAGAAAGGACATTTTTTTGGCCAATTTAAAAGTTGGGTTATTCAAATATCCAGACTTATTCAAGAGGCAATGTAGATTTAGTTGAATAAGGAGAAAACATTTTTTCCAGTGGAGTGGTGGTAATTCCTATAATATATTCGTTTGATTGTTTAATTTCACACATGAAGTCTTCATAATTGAAAGTCATTAATGTGGAGATGTAGAGAACGCAAGAAAAGGGTAGTATTCTCCCAGTTTGTAGAGAAAACGCTTTTTTTGTGCTAAATTAAATAAAATATTTCTCCACCAGAAACAGAGAGTTTATTTTTCTTCCCAGGGTGACTTAAATAGTTCTTGAATATCTCTTGAAGGTGTCTTGGAAACTAATGACAACTTTTTCTCTTCATTTTAAAAGTTTCTCATCTAATGTCAATATGCTCATGACAGATATTCAAAAACTGTTGATATCACCGTGTGAAGAAAATTAAATTATATGTCTCTAATGGATCAATATTTTATTTATTTTATCCAAAATGTTATTCTATAAAAACTGCTAAAACACTGACCATAATATTGTCTCCACCAAGAACGTGTTTGGGCTTATATTTACTTATATAAGTTTAATACAAGTTGGAATGGGCTAGGAAAGGGGTTATAAACATCTTTTCCAGCATTTTAAACATTGTAAGTAACCTAAATCATTGATAATCTATAACAACATTTGAGCATAAAATGTACCCTTGTTTCATAAAAAGAAGTTTGTATTAATGGTATCAAGGTCAATCATCTCGTGTTACAGTCGCTACAGTTGAAACAAGAGATTTAACCGTATATAAATTACAAATAAATATTTGCAATAAAAATACTAGCCATTAATAAAACAAATTAAAATTGAATTTAAAATATATTAATTCTAAGAATAAGATGTTCGAATCCTCTATTCCTTGAATCACTCAAATCCCATAGTAATCGAGACCTTAAAGATTCGTAAATCTCATAAAGTATCTCGAATACAATTTTTATGAAGACCTTGACTTTAAATAACAATTTTAAGCAATTATTGGTAAAAAAGAATTATATTGACTTGTCTAGTTGATAGGGTGGTAAACTTAAAAGAGTTTTAAAAAAATTGTATTAGTATAATTAACTTATAATAAAGTGTTCTCTTTGTTGTTTATGACGTAATAAAAATGACAAGCAAAATTTAATTTGTCAGTGACCCCAAGCCTTAAACAACACTTTTCAAATTTATTTTTACATATTTTCATTTTAACTTAAATTGTGCGTTTTTAAGGAATCTAGGATTCGAATTTGGATTTGGTATTAGAAAAAAAATTAAGAATTGGATTCGAGAAATATGGGATCCTACCAATCTATATTCAAGCCAGACACAAAATTAAATAAAATAAAACTATTCATGTATTAATAAAGGAGTATTTATTCATGGTAAGAAATGAAGTAATTTGATCACTATTCACTATTGAATCATTTATAGATTAGATTATTTAAAGTAATGTTGCTATAACCATTGTATACATCTCAAACGATTGACTTACTGAGCTAGTTTTAGGCTCACACTTTTATTAATTTGAATTAACAGAGGCCAATAAAAAAATAAGAAAAAAGTAGGTGGGAATTCTTATCATAAGTGAACTATAGTGATTAGAAATCAAATATTAAACAATTACAACTCATAATTTTTTAAAAAAATCAAATGTTTTAATAAAATTTTGGCTGACTTACGGCCGTAAAAGAAGGGCAAATTAGGTGAATGTTTCGCTCTAGAACCACTTGATGTTTAGTTTATCCTCGATTTTTAACAGAAATAATACATTTGTCCTCGGGCACAGAAAAATTATACCCCAGATCCTCATCCTAACTGAAGTTTCGGAGCGCTCCTTGAGCCAGGCCGAGTCGATCAACACTGGATTTCGCTAGTATCAATGCTCAGTGATAAAATCACTTGCAAATGTGCAGTTGTTAATCGACTCACTTTTAACATGTACGACATAAAGACACCATTCTCATCATAATGTGCAGTTTGAGTAAGCTCTTTGTGAGGTAAGATTATGTGAGGAGGGGGGTTGGGGCGCTACCTGAACCTAGCTCTGTGGAAACCGGCCGATTGACTCGAGAAGGCTATTTGTGTCTTCTCTCTAGGGAAACCATGTATGAAATTAGTTTTTTTTAAATGTCCCTTGATGGCATGTAGCGTTTACAGTGAGGAGTGACACAAACTCTCCCAATGAGCGCAGCCATTTTAACCTAAAAGTTGTGTGTCTGGTGTATATTTGTCTGTGTCCTCGAGGTAAAAGGAAATTTGACAACATTGTCACGAGCACTTTTTAATCATTGGAAAAGGAAATGGTGGACTAATTGTGTACTTCTGTGCGTGAAAACAAATCTTAACGATAGTTGTCAGCTGCTTAGAGGCAACAATTTTGGTGGTAAAGTTGAAATTATTTATTCCGTGGCCCAGCAAATTTTGAATTTACCGTCAGTAGTTTGATGGGTGGCCACCAGGACACTGCTATTACCAGTACAAAAGCGCCAAAGTTGTTTGCATCTGCAGCAGAATGTTTTGGTTGTATAGCCTTGTTTTGACTGTATATTCTGACTGTATATTAGCCCTTGATTGTGTCTTCCAAGAAACCAAGAGTTGTGAAAAGCTGTGTATTATTTTCTGTTTGAAGCTTTACTCTACCTTGTACGACATAGCGATAAATATAATTATAGAATCATATGGCAAGTCTGGGGGATAAATATAAAGCGTAGAGGGTTCGTAGAAGTCAAATTCTGGGGTTCGGTACCTGTAAAGTCCTAAGGGTGCCGGACTAAACAGTTTCAAATGAATACACATTTTAAAAAAATAGGCTTGGTTGAATCAAGAAGTCCAAAATAATTGTTCAGTTTTATTTTTGTTTTAAATTGGTGAAAATATTCAAAATTATGATATTTAACTATTAACTTGAGATGAATACGATTTTAATAATTCAGCACACAAAAAAAAATATTGTCTTGTGTGGCCTATAGTGGTTTCCTACCATTTGCCAAATATATAGTTAGTTCAAAAGTCATTCGAAAGATCGAGGCCTTAACTTGTCATTTTTTCATTGAAAAATGCATGACTTCTGCTCCATAGTAAGCTATATCCAGTGATGGCCTCACTTCTGAGCTACTGCACAGCTTCGTTGAGGAGTCTACAGATTCTTAAAGAAATCTTTATTTTAACACCACATCACTAAATATGTCGACCACTACGGCCTTCCCCGTGTTCTTCAAAGTCTCTGAGATGGGCTCATGGTGATGATTCAGACATGATGTCTGCCATTGTATTTCTTCTTGTACTCTCCCTGAGGGTCGAACTTGGCCTCCAGCTCTTTCCATAGCTCTGGTTTGTTGTCAATCAAGAAGTGGATAACTTTGTCAGAGCCTTCCTTCTGTTTCTCGCTGCACTTGGAACAGTCCGTGTGAAGGGCGTCAGGCAGGTTGGCTGAAAAATATACAAGCAATCGGTCATAAAACTTCCAAATACCGTCTCTATGATAACATCTTTGGTGGGTTCACTTTGATTTCATTACAAATAGTATATAAATTAATTTAGTAATATCATTCTAGTCTATAAGGTTGGGTTGTTAGTTTTACTATAATATTGTATTATTACAGCAATTAATACATAATTGTTAGATAAGTTAATTAGTAAGACACCATTGGGAAGACCTAAACGAATGTTGGAGGATAATATTAGAGGGACCTGAAATAGATAAGATGTAAAAAGGTGGACTGGATAGAACTAGATCAAGATAGGAATAGGCTTCAATTGGATGGATTGGATAGAAAGAGCTCAAAATAGGGATAAGGTGTAGCGAGGTGGACTGGAAAGCAATAGTTTAAGAGAGATTGAGGGTGTAGTGAGGTGGACTGGATATAGCTAGCTCAAGATAGGGATAGGGTGTAATGAGGTGGACTTGATAGAACTAACTCAAGATAGGGATAGTGTGTAATGAGGTGGACTGGATACAACTAGCTCAAGATAGGGATAGGAGGGGTACTTTTTTAAGTAAGACTAAGAACTCTAGAGTTCATAATGCCATAAAGTAAGTACCTATTGCAGCAATTTCTTTCCGACAAAATGAGGTAGAATTAACCACTTTTTTCAGCCAAAAATAAGATTTAATACAGTGGTTTTTAATTATTATTTAACTAATAACATATAGTGAAAACTTAATTAATATATAGAACAAAATTTATTTATTTAATAATGTTTTAAAAGCAAATTATCACAATAAAACATGTCATTTTTAGCAATCAATATGTACTATGTATGCCCAAATAATTCACCAACTAATATTTTTGACCCTAATAAAAGGTTATCTGATGCTCACTTAAGCTTATACTTTTTTATTTTTCTCCTCTCCAAAGAAGATGAAACTTAAGTAAAGGTTGATGACCCCTTCCTTCCCCATCAGTCACACCACCTTACTAGAGATTTCTAGCGGTGAGATATGAAACTAATATTTAAATGCATCACCGTCGGATTATCCTTAAGGTGCAAAGTCGCGCGATCCCCCCGACGAGTAACCATTTATAATAAACTCTGCCCAAACACCCGATTACAGAGTAGACACTCCCTCACGGTAGCATGTCCGACTCTCATATCGGTGTTTACATGGTCCAAGGCGTCACACTCACACGGGAAGTAGAGGTATCGAGTCTCGTATGGGCATAGCAAAGGTGTTTTTTTTTCATACATATTTTCGTACATCTCTCCTTCCATGCAAACAGGTACACAACCCAAAAAATTCTACCTTCTTTAGCTCTGCTCTCTTGGTATAAAAACATCCGTGGATAGCCCGGATACATATGGTCCAATTTGCATAGGAAGGGCCTTATCTGATAACGGTAAAAGGTTACTAGTACCCCCTTTTTCGTATTCATTCATCAATTCATATGGTCTGCAGAAGTCATTTAAATATATATATGTATACTAAAAAACTATAAAAATAAAAATAAATATCCATTTCAGCCATAAAAATATACGTGTGTATTCTCTAAAAGCGCCCTTCTTTTTGAAAATTGGACTGTACTAGTATGAATGTGTACCAAGAGCATAAATTGAGATTTTTTGAAAACAAAGTGTTGAGAAAGATATTTGGTCCTAAGAGGGATGAACAAATAGGAGAATGGAGAAAGATACATAAAGAAGAACTTCATGGCATGTATGCAGCCCCAAACACTATTTACTCTTTCCAAATTAGAAATTTTTTTACAGCGTCTTAAAGGTTAAACACATATATGATAATTATCCTAATGGGGTAGGGATGAGGCAAGAGGAAAGGTAATCTACCTGTATTTGCGTGGAAGGAGAGTGGGAAACCATCTAGGAAAAACCACCCTAAGTAGACCCGACAGGAATTCAAACTCTGATCTCCCCGTCTTCAGCAGGCCAGTCCAACCAGAGAGTAACGCCTTAGACCGTTCGGCCACTGAAGCGGCTCACAAACGTATCAAGGATAATCAAGGTGCGCAACCTGGGGTGGGGTGGTCATGTGACACGTATGGGTGATGACAGGTATATATACAACTTTTTAGTTGGGAAACTTTAAGACAAGAGAGCCCTTGGCTATCCAAGACATTGATGATAGAATAAATTGAGTAAGGATTTGAAGGAGGTTTGATGTCAGAATAGGGATTCCATGGAGGTATCTCAAGAGAGGATTGAAGGGAGAACCTACATTCTGGTTGCCATGCAGTTTCAAGTTCCTTAGATGAGTCGCGAAAAAAGGTCAGTGGTTTTTTTTTCAGTTTTTATGGAAAATATAAATTTTGTTTGGCCAAAATAAATAAAATATTGCTTCAGTAAAAACATAGAGTTTAATTTTCTTCACATGTTGATATCAACAGTTGTTGAATATCTCTCATGAGAATGATGGCATTATCTAATAAACATTTAAAATCAAAAGAAAAATTATTATTATTTAGTACTGCGTCTTACTACCCATTCGGGTTATACGTTTAAGTACTAATTACGATAATGCTCTAGGAATTGGGAAGGTTGAATTTTAGAGGAAGTGAACCCGCATTTGCACGGAGGGAGAGGGGAAAACCATTTAGGAAAAATCACACCCCAGTTCACCCGACCGAGATTTGAACCTCAGTCTCCCCGTCCTCAGCAGTCTAACTCAACACGAAATAAACGCGTTAGCTGACTACGCCACTGAAGAGGGTAAATGAAGAGAAAAAGTTGTCATTAAATTCCAGAACACCCTTGACAGATAGTCAAGAAATTTTTATGCCACCATGTGAAGATAATTAAATTCTATGTTTGTAATGTTACAAAGTTTTTTTATATTGGCCACAAAAAAAAATGTTTTACCATAAACAACTGTAAAAACACAGACTTTTTGTCGCTTCCTCTTCCATCCCACCTTAAGGCCAGTGAGTTAGGGCAATTACATTTCAACAACGTCAAGCGCTTCCCTTCAACAATGTCCCACCACAATAAATATGAGTTCTCATGGAAAAACCCGAAAGCGGAAGACGATATTGTTGTTGGGGAAGTGTTTATCTTCCGGAAGTATGCTTCATGAATCACACAACAGTCTTGATGAGCGGAGATTTATCTATCATCCACGGTACGTCCTAAATTATGACTATCAAAACAATATTAACCACTTTATGGACAGCCTCTTGAGAATCAGAGGAACGTCAAGATTTAATTTGACGTGTTCCAGAACACGTGGTATAACCAAGAACACAATATTGATCTTCATTAAATAAAAATCATACTAGGCTACTTGATGGTAATACTTATCCCTGAATAGATCTAAGGAAGGAAAACATATGTTAGGTGAAAAATAATAATAAAAGTGTCTTTAAAATATCAAATCATTCACGAATTACACCTTTGCCAGACTTATTTAACATCAAGACATTTCTGTTTATATTATTGTTATTATGTGGAATGAAATACATTTGCTTTTGTATCTTAGATAATAATAGTTGGGTAAACTAGTATTTATGAAGTATAACAGCGCTTCTTGTGAAAGCTTTAGTAACTAAAACGTAAGAGATAACCAAACACAATGGCTCAGTTGAGAAATGTTTTTGGTATTCTTATGAACAAGACTGTGGCTCACCTTGATTTATTCAGTTTATCTGGAATATTTTGATAATTTACTGTGTAAATAGTTATTAAGATTCATGCCATGAATTTTTTATCCAAGAAAATTTTGGACAATCTTACCCAGGGTACCAGACGAGAATAGAACCAGGAACCATTAGGTTCATATCATAACCAGGTGCACTGACCACTATACCATGGGGTCGGTTAGTTTTAAATTTATACATGCATGTATCAGATTTTTTTTTTTTTTTTT
>CABFWO010003255.1:18834-32265 GCA_902155825.1 Timema genevievae | reverse complement strand
TATTTAGCACCGCGTCTTACTACCCGTTCGGGTTATACGCTTAAGTACTAATTACTCTAATGGATTAGGAATTGGGAGGGTTGAATTTAGAGGAAGTGAACCCGCATTTGCGTGGAGGTAGAGTGGAAAACCATTTAGGAAATCCACCCCCAGTTCACCCGACCGAGATTCGAACCTCGATCTCCCCGTCCTCGGCGGTCGAGCTCAACACGACTAGCGCGTTAGCCAACTACGCCACCGAGGCGGGTATAAGATTTGTTGTCGGGAAGTTTTCCATCCTCCTAAATTTGACGGTATTAAACAGTTGTTTAGGTTTCCACTTAACTTAATTCGGCTTTGCCTTAGTCCTTGATTCTCCCCTTTCTCCTCTGAGGGTATTCAGAAGATTCATGTTTGAATCCAGGTCAGACAGTTTGTGTGAAAATGAAAGTGGTTTTAATTCCACTTTAATCCTGAGTTTTGATTATTCAAAGCTCCTATTTCCATAGGAAGAGCCTTTTATAAAATAAATATTTAGGCTAGAGGTCAACAGTAATTGTAAATAACTTTTAATATTATTAATTACATTTTATGATTATTAATAAGGAAGCGCGAGAAGGCATTTTTCATTTGGATTTTGAAAGAAAACATAAAGTTTTTAATTTTTCGAGTCAAGTAATATAGAGCAGTATTTATACCAGAAATATTTCAAATTGAATTTTTTTTTAATCACACAACTCACAAATAAAAACATAATTTTTAAAGAATGACCTTTTTTTAAAAATATATATATAATCCCAAAAATTCGGATTGATAAATAAATTTTAATATAACCATACAAGCTATATATTTCCAAATCAGACAAAAGGAAATATTGAGAGACTTTATTTGCCATGCAATAATTTCTTGGAATCGAATCAAACTAGTAATTTAAGTGTTCAACTATAAAAAATCTTCGAGACGGGTTATAAACAGCGATTAAAACTTAGCTGGAACTCGAATTTTCAAGGACTCACACATCCCCTCCCATTTAAATATTAGTGTTAGTTTATAGATTCTGATAATATCTATCAAGAGTGGCCACTGTAGATCACATGACTTGATGTATAAGTAAAAGAAAGTAATCTAGTAGCTTTGTTAGTTACCCGATAAGATTCTTCCTATTAAAAATGAACTATAATAATCCTAAATAAAATAATACAACAAAAATGTTGTTGAATGAACATAATTTAAAAGGTTTTCGACCCCTGCCTCCACGTCTTACTACCCGTCCAGAGTATTCACATTTATATATCATATTCTGAAAATGGAAAAATGACACCTGGACACGGGAATCAAACCCGGGATCTTAGACTTAGTACGCCAATGCTATAACCACTGAGCTATCCCGTGTCCAGGTGTCATTTTTCAATTTTAAGACTATGATATCTAGATGGAGTATTTCCCACTAAAAAGCATAAATAATAGCTTTGGCTATTAATTATTCACATTTAATTAAGCTAATGAAGTAATGAGGTAGTGCTTATATGACCTGTAACTGCATTAGTGTGGAAGGAGAGTAGAAAACCAATTAGGATAGTACAATCTTAGCTAGGAGTGTGTGAGTAGGCATTTTTTACTTTGAGTCAAGTTCGAGACAAGTTTAAAATAAAACCTTGGGTGTTTTTTTAAAGTTCAAGTAGTATAGAGCAATATTTGTACAATAAATATTTTAAGTTGAATTTCTGTAATAGATACATGGATGAACCATAAATAAGTACAAACATTATTTTATTATAATCACTTTTTTGTGTGAAAATCTTTTTAATCACACAAACTCGAATTTTTAAACAAAGTGATTATAATTGTAATTTTTTTTTCAATAATGCAAAAGTAAAAAATTGAGGGATTCTATTTGTTATAAAATTATATCTTAAAATTGAATAAAATTAGTTAAACTAGGAATTTTCCAGAAAAATATCAGTGTTTCCGAAATCTCAAATAATACGAGCTATTTAGAAATCTTTTAAGTCGAGTTGAAGCAGCTATTAAAACTCAACTGAAACTCCAATTTTCGAGTCCTAGTACACACCTGTTCTCAACACACAAGTTTAAGATTCAAACACAGACCCCTCAGTCACCAGCAAACCAATCTAAATGAACTTGACGGTTATTCCACGTGTCCACATATGCGTGTATTATGACTACTGATGTTGATCAAACATATCTGACACAACATAAGAGATAACACACAAAATATTGTTTTTCATTTTTGGAAAATATATAAATAATAAACTAGTTTTATGATTAAGGTGGGGATGTAGGAAAAGTAAGTTAAGGGAAGTATTTTTGAATTTTTATAACAAAACATTTATTTTGGTCATAATAAATATAATGTTTCTCCAGTAGAAACATGGAGTACAATTTTCTTCCCACGCTGATATAAACAGTTGTTGAAAATCTGTCATGACCATAGCGGCATTAAATGACAAACTTTTTAAATGAAGAGAAAACGTTTGTCATTACATTTCAGGACATCCTTGACCAATATTCAACAAATGTTAATATCACCGTGTGAAGAAATTTAAAATCTATGTTTATACTGGAAAAATATTTTATTTCTTTTGACCAAAATAAATGTTTTGTTATAAAAATTCAAAAATACTTCCCTTACGGTCCCTACACTCACACCTTAAATATTTTTACCTGAAATATAATTAATTTTAAAAATGATAAAACATATCCAAATCTAATGTAAGGAAAATCTGAAAAACAAAGAACCCCTTTACTTTCAGCCTTATTATTTATTATACCTTGGTCACGGCACAGATTTACCTGATCGCTAAACCCTTCCTTCACCACTGACAAGACGTGTATTAATCACAACTTGTGAATGTGAGGAACGCCAGGCCTCCACCGTGGTTCGGATCCCACGTTAAACTGTATGTCCTCTATTTCATCTCACAATCACCCTACCATTACACATTAGCGTAAGTGCGTATAACCCGAACGGGTAGTAAGACGCGATGCTAATAATAATAATATAATATATAATTAATTCTATTGTATATATATTGTATTCTATTGTATTATATATAATTAATTGGTGTACTGGATATAAATAGATCAAGATAGGGATAGGGTGTAATAAGATAGACTGAATATAATTATCTCAAGATAGGGTTAGAGTGTAATGAGGTGGACTTGATATAATTAATTAATTTAGCACCGCGTCTTACTATCCGTTCGGTTTATACGCTTAAGTACTATTCGCGCTAATGGGTTAGAAATTGATAAGGTTGAATATAGAGGAAGTGAACCCGCATTTGCGTGGAGGGAGAGTGGAAAACCATTTAGGAAACCCCCCAATTCACCCGACCGAGATTCGAACCTCGATCTCCCCGTCCTCGGCAGTTGAGCTCAACACGATCAGCGCGTTAGCTAACTACGCCACTGAGGTGGGTGACTTGACATAACTAGATCAAGATAGCTGTAGTTTTTAATGAGGTGGACTGGATATAACTAGCTTAAAATAGGAATAGGGTGTAATGAGGTGGACTGGATAGAACTAGCTGAAGATATAGATAGATGGAGTAATTTGTAATAGTGTAAAAATAACTTTCAAGATCCTAATTCCAAGGAGTAGGCTAAATAACATTTCTAACACTAAGTTTTGATATTGTTTGTCTGCCAGGTTTTACTATACGTCTATATTATACGCATCAAACTACATTAGTGAAGTAGAAGCAGTAAAGCTAAAGCTTAGAGAAGATGTAAACTATTTTTATATAAAAATATAGAAAGCTTAATTATTTTCTTGCTTCCACTATACTCGAGCTTAAATGACATGGCCACTTTGGAACCCTTCAAGGTAGGACTAAGATTCCATAGTAAACGGACTGTACCTGAATTTGCATGTATTTATATCAGGAATCCATTTGGAAGAAAAAAAACACCGTCAATACACAAGTTTGTAATCTAAACCCAATTTTTCAGTCTCCTGAAAACCGGATGTTCGAATATATATATACACACTGAACAGATAGGGTTGATGAAAGTTTTAAGAAGAAATTTAACTGTTTGGAGGAAGTGTGGAAATACTTTTGAGGAAAAAACTGACTATACTTGGACGGGATTTGAACCCTGACCTCTGAAACACCGTCAAACAAGGCCAGACAAAGTTAAAGTGGAACACACACACACACAAAAATGTCGTGGACCTTTTCGATCATAAGTAATATCAAGATACGTAAGTAGTAAACTTCCACCATTATGATTCATGGTCACAAAAAGTGGGGAATTTAAGCTTTATGTTTCTTCAACCACGATAGTAAATTTAAATGATTGGAATTAAGCCTCTTTTTCATAGCATCTCAGAGGTATTTATTAGTCAATGGGTGTGTAATATTATCCTAAGCTCAATAAGGCTGACCCTTTTTCCAAATAGAATGATCCTACCCCCTCCATTTCACCCATTCAACGAAACCATTACATCACAGTAATAGGAAATTGACACAAGGTGTCTAAATATTGATTTGCATTAATGAACTTGGACTGATGACGTCCCAGTTGTGTAAGTACGTATGGGAAGGTAGAGATTTTCCCAAGAATCCCATGGTCTTTATAACTTCTTAGAAAACTGGTTACAAATAGTAAATAGAATACTTTTTTTTAGTAGCAAAAATATAAGCTCCTTGATTTAAATTACTTTTTTTAAAAGAAACTCATAACAAGGAGTTGCTTATTATTTTAAATTAGTTTTATCAAAGAATAGCAAAAAAAATATATATATATATATTACCTTGTGCGAACAAGTTGTAGGAACAAGTTTTTAGTTTGCTCGTTTTTTAATAGTGTCCTCCACGTCTTAAAACCAGTCTGAGATAGACGTATATTTACTTAAATCTGAAAGGAATGAATTTAATAAGAGTTTAAAGAAAAATTATCCGCATCCATACGGAGAGAGAGAGAGAGAGAGAGGAAAATAAGCAAGGAAAATGGATTTTTTACACAAACACGTTCCGCCCTGCCACTTGACAAGACAAGATTGACATACCTCTACTTTCTATCGATCCCTCAGAAAGAGAAGTATTGTGATCGTCAATAAAAAATCTAAGTCGAGACTTTGATAATTATTGTTAACGTTTCATGAACCTCGGAAACAGAAAACGTAATTCTCGCGATGCCATTAATCTCTCTGTCTGTCTGTCTGTCTGTCTGTGTGTCTGTACCTCGGACCAGAGCCGAAACTGTCACCGATCAGGCTAAAATCTGGTATCCAAGGTTTTTATAAGGTTCCTCTCAGGAATCTAGGGAATTATATATTCAACCCTTAAAAAAAAGATAGCTTACTAAAGGACAAAACGAGAAAATTTAGATTATTTCAACATTTCCCCCCCCCCCAAACAATTTTGATTAAATTTAATAGATAGGCATGGTTTATCAATAAAAACCAATTGGCCATTATTATTTTTCCTTGGAAAAAATGACTTTGAGGGTAGGCCTAGTTTAAATATGTGGAAGTTTCTTATTTCGATCATTTCTCCACAACTATTTGAGATACTAAATGGCTTATCATTGTAAAGTTGTAGTACTATTAAAGGTAAAAATCTTTAATCAAGGTATATTTTTATAAAAATAATAGTTTCTAAGAAATAAACATTTTTTGCAGTGAACTTAATTTGTATATACCTTAGATCTCAGCTAATAGTGTAATAATATATGATTTGAATAAAAACCTGATCCAGACCATTGGCTGGAAACAGTAATGGATTTTAAAATATAGCTAGCTTAGATCTATGAATTAGGGTGCTTGAAAAACATATTTAATTGTTTTAGGAATAAACATTGGAGGTGCGAAAACAAGCTTAAAGACGTTGTCACTTTGTGAATTCAAAACTATTTTATGATGTAAATTTTGTATCAGCTTAACCTGAATCAGCTTAGCATTCTAATCATTACAACACTTAAAAGTCATTGTAGGAAACACTATTGGGTTTTCATTTATTTGAAATATATATATACCCTCATTTGCAGGGAAAGTACCAGTTAGGCAAAACCACCCACAGTAGACCCAACTGGGATTCGAAACTCGAGCCCCCCATCATTGGAAGTCTATTCTACTCTGTGAGTGGCGCTTTGGACCACGCGGCCACCGAAGTGAGTGATTCAGTAGTTTGTTATGTCAATAGTGCGCAACCTTTTCTTTGAAGGTTCAAGCTCGTTAAAGTATTATTTTATTTAGAAGAGTCCATAATAATATTGCACGTCTGGGCTACATCACTCGCGAGTTGTTGGTTCGTCCACCTGCCTCCGACTGAGTCTTGAGGCAGTCGCAGTCGCATATTAGCATGCTCTGATGCACCCTGAAGGGGAGCACGAGAGCAAATTCCAACACGTACCGACCATTTGGTCACACCGAAACCGCATAAGGGTTTTTAGAGTTACGTGCGAAGACACTACTCTATGGGGGGCTGGGTGAGAGCCTCCCAAACCACTGTTTGACCCTTCTAGCTTATCCGATCAAGGCTTTGGGACGTCGGTGGCACCCTCCAGGGTCAATGACATAATTCACAAGCTCCTGGATAAGAGGATTGGTGGCACCGGGAAGTCTGGCGTAGAAGGACTGCGCCAGCTTCCGGAAGTGGTCCTTGATGATAGGCATATCTAGGTCGCGATGAAGAGTAATATTACTAACGTACCAGGGTGCGTCCACAATGATACTCAAACACGCACTCTTAAATGCCTGCATCCACCTCGTATACGTGTCCACCCGAATGCCCCAAGCGGGACAAGCATAGTCGAGGATTGGCCTGAGCAACTGCTTGTACAGTTTCAGACCAATCCTTGTAGATAGGGCTCTATTTCTGTTAAGCAGTTGGCCTAGGATTCCCAGCCTTTGCATCGCATTGTTGAGCTTCTCAGTACAGTGTAGTCACCAGGTCAGTTTGGTGTTCAGCATAAGTCCCGGGTACTTATCACTGTTTGCCCCTCTGATCTGCTCTCCAAACAGCTGGAGTGGGGCCAGCTTGTATAACTTTCTTTTCCGTGTGAATAGCACTGCTGTTCTCTTCTTCACGTTAATATTTGTCCTCCATTTGTTCAGCCACCCCTCCAACTGCGTCAGGTGCGTCTGGAGTCTTCTCTCCACCAGCTGCCCTCATCACGACTCCGATACTAGAGCCGTGTTGTCCGCATACAGTGCCAACTTGGTGTCTGGGAATTTAGTAATTTAGTTCACATACAGACAGAAGAGCACTGGGCCCACGAGGGAACCCTGTGGCACTCCAGCTCCTGACTTGGGAAGTGGCGTTCCCAAAGGTAAGGGAAGAAGTACGGTGGGATATATAATATTGTACAACCTTAACTAGGTAGAAGGGTATGTTCAGGGAAAGGAGTTTTTAAAGAATACCTACATGCCAAACACGGTTGAAGGCCTTTGCCACGTCGAGAAAGACAGCACCAGTCAGCCTGTTGATGTTAAAGTTCCTCGTGACCTGCTCCACGAGCCGGGCGAGTTGGTGAGACGTAGCATGTTCCACCCGAAAGCCGAACTTCTCGTCCAGTAAGATGCCCACCTCGAAAACATGTTGGTTCAGTTTCGTCATTAGAAGTCTCTCGAACCACTTACCCAAACAGTTAAGCAAGCTGATCGGCTGGTAAGACGAAGTTTGTACCAGGTCCTTACCCAGTTTATGAAAGCAAAGGACGTTGGCGTGCTTCCAGAGTTTGGGGACTCAGGAGCAGGACGGCGTTGAATAGCTCAACTAGGAAGTTAATCGCCTCCAAGGGCAGCTTTCTGAGGGCCACGTTATTGATACCGTCGCGTCCGGGAGCCTTGCTTAGGCTTGGAGAGGCTAACGCCCGCAACACTTCTGTCACCTCCATGGGTTCAGGTTCATCCGATGTTCTGTACGAGACCTGAGCTACATGCACAACGTGCACCGGGCCTGACGGGTCGTCAGTCGGTATAAGTTGTTCCTCTAAGTGTCCAGCGAGAGCGTCCTGATTTTTATAGTCTTTTAGCTGAAGGTATCAGGGAAGGTCCCGGCAGGGACAGTCGAAAGCGGACGGACGTTGCCCGGCTGAAGCCATTTCTTTACTAGTCTTTACAAGCTACTGTCAATGATACAGGTGTGGACATCTTAGAAATTGTTATGTATGCGAGTGCTAACTGAGGTCACATTATAACCTCAAATATAATACGGGCAGTTAACGGCCGTTATATCGTAACACTATTGCTAACCTCGTTTGTCTGTCATGGCGGCTGCGCACTTCACTTGTTTCTCAGTTGTTTAAAATGCTTTCTGGTGCACAACAAGACTTGTATTATACATATACTACAGTCCTCCCCTCACAGTTAAATTATACTTTTTTTTCCTAAAACTATCCAGTTCTCCCCACTCACTAATATAACTTTTTAGTCATCATAACGAGGGTTTGGCCGCCTTGTCCTTTGTGGCCTCAACAAAGGTGGCTCATGCATCCTTCCTCTGAGTTGCAAGGAGAGCGGCTGATGTGGGTGCTTGGTGTTCACTGGCTGTAAAATCGGTGCTTACTGTTTCTGCTTCTTACACGGCCTTCCCTTTTTTGTGTTGTCTGTTGGTTTTTCCCGCTGGTTTGTCCAGGTTCCCAGGACTTCTCTCGCTGTGGTATCATCTCATGGTGTTGTTCCAACAATGTGGGCTGGTCCTGGTCTGGTTCTTGTTGCACTGGTGTGTCCTACCAGAATAGCTGTACCGGCATGTTGCTGTTCTCTCGGAGAATATTGCTGCTTGCCTGTCTGGAGTGACTCTGAAGCCTGTCAGAGCTGGTCAACATGCCTTCTCTGTCTAAGACCATCCTTGTTGGTTACTTCATACATCCATTCCCCTAAAGATATTTCCACTGTGCCCTGGGTCCACTTGGGATGGTTGGCAGAATATTCCCGAATCCGCACTGTATCTCCTAGGTAGAACTGTCACTCAGGGTGTTTGTCTCTTGCTTTCTTTCCCTGTGTGATGTGTGGTCCGGATAGAGCATTTATAGAGCCGTTTGCAATTTATGACCTATAAGAAATTCTGCCGGAGTCACTCTGGTGTTTGCGTGTGGGGTGATTCTGTGGCTAAAAAGAACACGCATAAGACGTGTATGCCAATCTCCCTTGACATGTTTTAGGCCGTATTTTATAGTTTCTACTGCCCGTTCAACCTGTCCATTACTTGAAGGGTGATGTGGCGGTGTTTTCACATGTACGACTCCATTTTTCCTTAAGAATGCAACAAAGTCAGACAGTCACTGTGTACTATTGTCACTAACTAGTGTGTCTGGGATGCCATGTCTTGCGAAAATCTCTCGCATGTTCTTGGTAAGTGATCCGGCTGTCATTGAGCTTATTGTGGTGGCTTCTATCCATTTGGAATATGCATCTACTACCAATAGTAGTGTGTGTCCTTCTACTGGTCTGGTAAAGTCAATGTGAATTCTGGACCACGGTTTGCTGGGGTTTGGCCAAGGATGAGTTGTAGCCTTGAATGGGCTATGTTTAACTTCTTGGCAGGTATTGCATCTTCTTACCGTTGCTTCTATTTCCTTGTCTATGTTTCGCAACCACATTCAACTGCGTGCTGCATACTTTTTTTTATGATTCCCAGGTGGGTATTATGAAGCAGCTGTAGAGCTGCTTGTCTTAAAGAGGTTGGCATGAAGACTCAAGATCCTCTGATCACACACCCTCTTGAATTGTTCAGTACCTGGCGTAGCGTCCAAAACGGTGTTAGGTCTGGCCCAGGATTACAATCTGGCCATCCAGTTTCAATCAATATTTTAACTTTGATCAATACAGCATCACTTTCCGATTCGTACGCCACTTGGGATGAAGATATAGGTCCTTCACCTGATATATCCAGTAGGTAAACTCCCAATGGTTCTGGGTAAGCTTGCTTTTCAGTGGTTTCTGGTTGTCTGCTAAGAGCATATGCATGCCCAACTTTCTTGCCCGGTTGATACTGCAGGAGGTCGTAGTCATAGGCCGACAGGATTAATGAGCATCTGAGCATGCGAGGCGAAACCACTGCTGGAATGGGTTTGTCAGAAGCTGAAAATCATAAAATGGATTTGTGATCTGTCATTGCTGTAAATTTGCGATAAAGGAGGTTTTGTCGAAACTTTGTCACACCATAGACAAGAGCTAATCTTTCTTTGGCTATTTGTGAATATTTGCGCTCTGATTTTGTGAGCGTCCTAGACCCAAATGTTATTGGCGTCTCAGTCCCATTTTCCATTATGTGGGCTAGTACCACTCCAATTACTTAAGGGGCTGGCATCACAGGTAAGAACAACAGGTTTGTTTGGGTCGTAGTGAACCAAGACCGGTGCTGATATTAGTAGCCTTTTAGCTGCATCCATAGCCTTCCTATGCTGCGTCCAGTTCCACTCACTGTGTTGGTCCAATAGACGGTGGAGTGGTTCCAGGATAGTAGCTTTGTTTAGTAGAAAATGCTCATAAAAGTTCAGCAACCCTAAAAATGACTGTAACTGTGTTTTATTCATAGGTTCTGTGGCATTCTTAATGTCACTTACTTTTTCAGATATTGGGTGTAGGCCTGAAGCATCAATTCTATATCCAAAAAAGGTTGTTTCTGGGACTCCAAACTGACATTTTGCTAATTTGACTCGAAGTTCTACATCACTGAGTCGCTGAAGCACTTGAAACAGTTTGTCCTTTTGTTCTTGGGACGTTCTACTTGCCACTACTATGTCGTACAGTAGGATTGCCACTCCCTCCATATTTGCGAATAAGTTGGCAAGTTGGCGAATAATTTCTTTGGAAAAAGCCTGGTGCCGTGTTAATCCCGAATGGCAAGCGGTGCACTCGGTAGAGTCTTCTGATTTTGTTTACTGCTAAAAACATCTGCTAATTCAACATCTACTTTGAGCTACGTATATGCTTACTCTAAATCAATTTTTGAAAAAATTGTTCCTCTTGCCAGTTGTGCGAAAGCCTCTGAAGCTGTAGGTAAGGGGTATGTATCAGGCTTTAAGGCTTTGTTCTGTGCTGCCCTGTTATCCCCATAAAGACAAAGTTCCCCATTTTCTTTTCAACTATAACTAATGATGTGGCCCATCTCGAATATGTCACTGGCTCATACACCCCCAGATCAACTAGTCTTTGAATGTTCTTATTCACTCTGTCTCTTAACGCAAATGGTACTTCCTGGCCTTACAATATTTTGGTGGTATGGATGGATACAGCTCCAGTCTCACCATAGCTCCATTAAACTCTCCAAATGTGGGGTCAGCCACTGCAAGGTAACCTTGTACCACGGTGTTTAAATCCTTAACCTCCCTTGGAGTAAGCAGGGTATTTTTCACTGTAACTTTATTGTTTGTCCTGTATCCAGGTAGCAGTAATTCTTGTTGACTATTAATGCCGGTAGTATTTTTCTCTGGGTTCGCTAAAGTGTTGCCTACAACATTTAGACCATGAACTGTGAGTCCGAAGGGCTCAAACCATGGTCTTCCAAGTAGACTGGGTCCATGACCTGTGGTTATTGTCAGGGTTTGGGTCATTCGTCTTTCTTTAAACTGAACCTCTACTGATTTTGAGCCTAGTTGTCGAAGTGGTGTGTCGGTTGCCCAGGTACGTAAATCCAAGCACTCTAATTTGGGTTGGTGAGGCCACAGTATTTTCTTCCAAATACATATAGCAATAATAAGAATGAGATTTTCAAAACATTTCTGGGAACCCAAAATCGTCATCTGGTTTATATGCTTGTGGGAAAAAGGAAGAGTAGTATTTATTCTGTTCTTTTATAAACCACGTCTTTCTACTAGTTCTAGTCTCCATAGGATGAAAAGGGAGGTGGAAATTCTTTAGTCTGACTAGTATCGGACCATATAAATTCCAGGAGAATAGAATTAGACTCATAAGAACTATTTCTGTGGATTCACACGTTCGCCGAAAAAAACTAGCACAGAACAGAAAAGTGGTCGCATGACGAGCTCTAAGCCAGCCACAAGATTTCCACCTCATAGGCGCTATCTGTTCTGCAAAAGTTTAACTCATCTCTACTTCGTCCGCTCTGCCCGAGATGTTCGGCACAGGAGAACCAATCAGATCTCAGATCCAAATATCTCAAATCAATGCGCATTGCTCATTTGACAACGCATGCGCTGTTCAGCCAGAGGCAATCAGACAGCTTCGTTAGCTTTTGTGAGGAGATTTGAAACAACCCCGTTAATATAAAGCGTGTGTATCGATATATTCGCCATTAAAGTAGATTATTATTATTATTATTATTATTATTATTATTATTATTATTATTATTATTATTATTATTATTATTATTATTATATTGGAATGTGACACGAGGCAGCGAGATAATTTGGAAACATCCATCGGGAGAGTGATTTAAAATATATATTTATCCACTAGCAAATGAAATATGTTGATAATAAGCTGTTTTAATTTAGTGTTGCAATGCATCATGAATCAACTTAAAGTGTGTGTGTGAATTACTGTGCAGATTTTGCATTCTATTAGCGGCGAAAGTGTGAATCAAGCTGTAACCTCTTATTAATTTCCCCTAGGTTTGCCATAATTATTGATATGTCAAATAAAGTGAAATAAAGCTGAAGAAAGTAAAAATTACATCACCTTTTTCGACTCTTGGTATCTTGGAGGACATAATCAAGGGCTAAAATACAGCCAGAATACAAGCCAAAACAAGAATGAATAACCAAAACACTTGGCTGCAGATGTTAATAACTTTGGCGCCTTTGTACTGCTAATAGCAGTGACCTGGTGGCCACCCATCAAACTATGCAAATGCAGGTATACTACCTTTAAAATACCTCCTCCTTCTCGCCTACTCTTTCAGAGTGATTATTTATCATAACGCGTGTAACCTGAACGGGTAGTAAGAGGCAGTGATAAAATAAATAGTTGAGTAAAAAGTTTGTCAAAGGTGGTGTGTTTTTTTTCCTTACTCTGTATGTAATCAAATTGATGTTGTTTACTAGGAATATTTAATAAAGGTAATCTTTTTCCTCTCTAAGCGAAGTATTGCTCAAACGTATCTAATTGGTTTGTGTAATCAACATATTAGTTTGAGCTATCAAATTACTCAACAAACCTTGACGCATTTCAAGCATCATCAGCGAGATTTATATTATTTCTTGGTGTTCGTTAAGGTGCAGTTTCGTTTGTGCAATCGCCGCATGCGATGGCTGTGTGCAGTGGTCGCGTGCGACTGACGCATGGGGTGGAGTAATTTCTTCTATGAAGTGATCGCGTGCGACTGACGCATTGGTTTGGGTAGTTTCGTTAATGTAGTGATCGCGTAATATTTACGCATTGGGTAGGGTATTTTCCTTAATGCAGTGATCGCATTGAGTAGGGTAGTTTTGTTTATGCAGTGATCGCGTATTACTGAAGCATAGGGTGGGGCAAGGCCGTAGTCAGGGGGGGTTGTCAGGGTTCAAACCCCCCCC
>CABFWO010003255.1:0-13822 GCA_902155825.1 Timema genevievae | reverse complement strand
CGTCTTACTTCCCGTTCGGGTTATACGCACTTACGCTAATGTGTAATGGTAGGGTGATTGTGAGATGAAATGGAGGACCTACAGTTTAACATGGAATCCGAACCACGGTGGAGGCCTGGCATTCCTCACATTCACAAGTTGTGATTAATACACGTCTTGTCAGAGGTGAAGGAAGGGTTTGGTAATCAGATAAATCTGTGCCGGGACCGAGGATTGAACCCCGGACCCCTAGCACAGAAGTCCGACACCATACCCCTAGACCACCAGGTCACCAACACTAATTGGAGTTCATTGTGAATTTGTAATTGTGATGATCACATAATATTTGTTTTATTATCGAAATCAATTATGCCACCCAAACGAAAAGCCAACGTTCGGGCAGGACAACGTCTGTCGGGTCCGCTAGTTTAATATAAAGATTGAAATATATGTCAATGAATATGAACAATGTTTCTTAAAAGAATTAAAATGTTTATTTCCATTTGTCAAAATTGAAATGCGCGCTAGCTTAGAGGTATTTACATCATGTCTTTTTCTTTTCTTACTTCTCTTACAATCGCGAGACCCGCCACTCACTTGTATTACCAAATCTGCGCATGCCTTGAAATAAATCATGGCCAACATTGAAAATAGATAGAAGAATCAACAAACTTCTTAGAAGGATAATTAATATGTTTAATTAAAAGGTAAGTGTTCTTCCTTGGATCAAAATTCATTATTTTAATTATTTAAAACAGTGTTAGACGTCCTCCCTTCCGTTTTTTTTTAATTTCGAATGGATGTAAATAATTATTATTTTGTCACGCCGGCAACACAGCGCGTTAAGCTGCGGCCGAACTTTGAAGTGCATCATTTCAAACGAAAATAAATTGGAATCTATTTACAAAATTAGAAAAATATAAGGAAATGCATGGTAGGGTGGCAAATAATGTTACAGTTTCGTGGAAGCATTTTTTCGCTGACATTGCTGGACTCTTGTAGAATAAATCCACCTCATCTTATTTTTAAACACACTTCTTCAGTTCCTCTACCATGTTGTCCCTGCCTTCTTCAGAGTGTTAAAGTAGGCGTGTTAAGTCGTCTCTCTGTGACGTGATTATTCTGCTTCCCAGTGAACATTTTCTAGTACTTGCTACACTACTTGGTTCAACATCACCTTCCATACTGACAGAATAATCCACCCCTTCTTCTTTGTATGAACTAACTTTGACTCTAGTTTCTCATATGATACACATCCCTCTAAGCTCCTCTCTGACTCAAAATCATCTAGAAAACTCAAGCACTGAGCCAAAGGCCAACAGCACTTTGTACGGCCCACAGAGCCATTCCCTAATTCATTAGCTCACGTATCTCTGATTGATCCCCCCCCCCCTTCTTTTTTTTACAGTCTTTCCCTGGTAAAAACATAACATTATTAACACATTTATAAAAATCAAGACTCAACGCCATTATTACTGATATCACATGTTTCTGTTCTGTTACAGATATATGGCAACAGGATAATCTTTCCATTCTCTGAGGTATGCCTTTCTAATATCACATAGTTACATCGGTGCGATTGTCACCAATGTGTAAAAGATTACTTCACATTCTTATTCATGCCTTTGCCCTCAGATAATGTATGGAAAGCAAATGCAATAAATTCTGGAGAAGGTGGAATTTCCCACGTTGTGTCAGGGCTATTGATGGAAAGCATATCAAAATAGTATGTCCTTCAAAGAATGGTTCAAAATTATTTGATTATAATTATTATTTTTAGATTGTACTCTTTGCAATAGTATGCGCAAATTATAAATTTGTAACTGTTGATATGATTTTTTTTATGGAAGAGAAGGTGATAGTGGAATATTTGCAAGGTCTAACATAGGGAATAAGCTATATGATATCAAAATAAATCTTCCCACCAGATACAACATTGCCCGGTTCAGACAGAGTTGTACCATTTGTCGCTATCTAAGATGAAGAATTATTTTGGTTCCACCAAAATCTCATGAAATCCAGGCAAAGGATGGCTTTGAAAGGGTAATATTAAATTATTTCCTGAGTCGAGATAGACGCGTATCAAAAAATGCTTTTGGTCTTTTAAGTCAGGTTTTAAGAATTTTCTTACTTTCGAATTGCAGTTTAACCACAAACTTGTAATTTGTTAATCTTAGCAGCTTGCTGCCTACACAATTTAATTAGAGACTACTCTCCTGAATATTTACTGGTCAATAATTATGAACAAGAAACTGAAACAGGCTTAAGTAACATGACTCACTGCTATAGCAGAAGTTTTTAATGTTCGAAACGCATATAATTACTATTTCGTGACTGAGGGTGTAATTTTTAATGTTCGAAACAAATGTAATTATTATTTCGTGGCTGAGGGTGTGGTCGAGTGGCAGAATATAATATATATCTACTAATTAATGAATTTAAACATTTAGGAAGTGATTCCCTTGATGTTTGAAAAGCTTTCCATTTTTCTGTAGGTGCATTTATGCAGATCATGTTATGTTACATACTTGTTATGAATTTTGGTTTAATATTTAAAAAAAATAGAATATTAAAAATAATTAGTAAATAATAATGTAATTGAAAGAATTTATTGTTATTATATTATTTGTTTTAATAAAGTGTGTAATTTAAAGTAATCAAATGTTTTTATAAAGAAATTATCTCTCACCTCTTTTATCCTCAAGATTTGAAGTAATATTTTCCCAAATATTGTCCTTGAGAAATATATCTCTATAATCTTCATCTGAATAATCATAAAGTTGGTCTGACTACAACTAGCCAAATGAGTTTCGCGTTATTATCCTTGGAAAAAATCATAGTTTCACCAAATATTCAACTTTATAATAATAAAGACCTCAATTAATAAACACCAAAACACATACTATCGCTGCAGGTGATTGATTGGTCTCCGAGGCAGTTGATGTAGCCGTCTTATGCGATCTCAAGCGTAGGACGCGCAAATGAAAACACTTGTGGAGAGTTCCATTTAACGAGTCATTGCAGTGAACATCACATAAACAAAACAGCACCTTTGTAAAAAAAAAAACAGCATAGGTGACTTTGAATCAATATCGTGCACTCAATTAACATATAAACTTAATACATTTTATATATCGTTAAATACCAGCAGAAGTATCCGGCATTGCCCATGGTAACCACGCAATGAATTGCGTGGCTACCCCGAGAAACACTTTTATTTTTTTCAAAAAGAGAGAATAAAAATATCTTCAATTTATTTATTCAAGCCCAGTATCCAATTAATTTTAAAAAATATCAAATCCAAAATTCAAAATTCTAGCTCCAAGGTGGTCATGTTTGTGCACAGAGGCTACTAATTTTATAATTTCAAACCTTTGTGTGCGGTAGATATCATGCAATGATCATGACAGACAAACAAACTCTCAATTTTATTAATATATATAAACTGTGGTTATTTTTAATTTAATTCCTAATCAAATAATGATATCAAATTATGACTTATAAACTAAATTAACTTTGGATAAGTGCATCCCAAAATTTTAGAACAACCCAACTTTTAGAAAAACCAACTTTCGTAATCCTGGGCACGAGGAGGGTAGATTTTTTTTTTTTCACTTTCCCATTTTCCTTAAAATAATAATTACAGAAATTTCACATCCAAACAACATTTCTGCTGGCCACACTTTAAGAAATAATTTACTTTACATCCATTACAGTTTCCAGACTGTGGCCTAGGTCAGTTTTATATTCAAGCCATTTATTTTCCAGTACTGGCTTGCTAGGCCTGTCCTAGCTTTTGAGAAATATTTATATAGTTAAAATAACATCTCTGTTCACGCGGAAGACGTGTCAGACTCATATAGTCTCTTCTGCCAGGAAAACCTTAGAATGAACGTGTTTTAGAATGCATAGACCAACTAACAATATTTGTTTAAGGTGGGATGCTAGTGACCGCGAGTTTAGTGCATTAATTTAGCAGTTTTTATAGCATAAATATTTTTTGACCAAAATAAATGAAATTTTTCTTCTATGGACTCAAAGAACTTAATTTTATGCACATGCTAATCTCAACAGTTGTTGAATATCTGTCATGAGCACAGTCGCATTTGGTGACAAATTTTTTAAATGAAGAGGAAAAGTTGTCATTAAATTTCAGGACACCCTTGGCAAATATTCAAGAACTGTTGATATTAGCATGTGCAGAAAACTAAACTATATGTTTCTATAGAAGAAAAATTTGAAATATTTTGGCCAACAAATGTTTATGTTATAAAAACTTCAAAAATACTTCCCTAAGCTCACGCTCGCTAGCACCCCATCTTAAGATACTTTTAGAGATAAACTCTTAAAAAATAAAAACTTTTTTTTTGCGGACAAAATTTATAGTAGGTATTTAATTATATTATTATATCGACCTTGGTAATTTTGTGGTTGATAAAGTCCTTCAATATTTAATTTTATCCCTTTTTTATTATTATTTTAGCATCATGTCTTACTACCCACTCGGGCTATACGCTCATATACTAATTACACTAATGGCTTTAGGTATTAGGGAGGTTATATTGATAAGAAGTGTACCCGCATTTGCGTGGAGGATGAGTGGAAAACCACCCTCAGTACACCCGGCAAAGAATCACACCTCTATCTCCCCGCCATGGGCAGTCTTGTCTACTGCTGGAGTAGTGCCTTAGACCATGTGGCCACCGAAGCGGGCCGGAGGGGAAGTAGGGCCGTCGGTCCCGTGTCTATTGTGTCGTGTGAAAGAACCTTGGGATGTATGTGAAAATACCTTTACCGGCAAAATTGGTAGGCCTTTTCACGCTCGCTCATATAAATTCAGGGTGGAAGGTAACGGGGAGCCACCCTAGTACATGGGATTTATACCAGATGGTGAGGGAAGCACTGACCAGCTGACGGGCTGAGTGCGTGCCTAGCGCCAGATGGAAATAAATCACATCAAACCAAACTACGGGTTGTTGACTTCAAATATATTATTATTATTATTATTATTATTATTATTATTATTATTATTATTATTTTAATATTGTATATAAATAGTGTCCCTGAAAATATTAGTAGTGTAAGTCATTTTTTTCTCATTTTGAGATAGTTGGAGGTAAAGTTAGATCCATATAGAAAACTCATCGATTTTTCTGATCTTTTCGAAATAATTAGGAGCATACACATGAAGGTTCAACTTAACTTATGCGCTAGTCAAAATTAGAAAATATTAAAAACATATCTAGTTAATAATTTATTTTTACAATTATTTGATGTCTTAGGTACACCATTTGTGCTGTGAACAATTTTTGGAAGTGGGTAATCAGATAACTCAAAAGCTGTTTGTGTATTTGAGATAATTTTTCAGTTGGGAATTACAGATCAAAACACTTATTTAAGTTATATTATTTAACTCTCCCTAACTTTACACGCATCAAATGGCCGTTGATTTTTTTAAATCTTTTTTAGTAACAGCCTTAGATCAAATGACTTGACGAATGAATACGTGAAAGTATTTTTTGTTTTCCATTGCATCTCACTATCCTTTAGGGTTGTCCTCATAGAGTTATAATATGATGGGTACCCGAACTTGCTTGGAAAGAGAGTGGAAAACCATTTAGGAAATATCACCTTCAGTAAACCCTACAGGGATTCAAAACCTGATCTACTCCTCATAGTTAGTCGAGTCTATTGTGAGAATGACGCCTTAGACCATTCGAACACCGAAGAGGACTACGCAAAATTAACTTTTCTGTCAGATAAGGCTGTTTTGATGAAAATTATACTGTACAAATATATTGTCTAGTTCCGAGTTGAAATTTTAAAAATCATGAGTGTTATTTGTTTATTACTCTTCCCAATTAAAACAAACATTTTTTCTTGAGGCACGCTATATATAGCTGCATTTTTAAAATTGGCTCATCAGTCATGGGAGGTAGGTCCCCTGATATAGATAACATTATAGTCTGAGCTTAATTTTCTAGATGTGCAAGATGGCAGTTTGTTGAGTGACCTTGACAATGGTTTGAAATATCAACTGCAACACATTCAACGACAAAATAATAGAGCTTCTACAACCAATCATGTAATCTTAAAATGGAGATGTTGAATATACAACGTGTATCTAAAACATTGCATCAAACTTTGTCAGGCTATTCCTTGGGTGAAAATAGAATAATTCACATCAGCAACCTAGGGTCCATCTTGAATAATAAGGGCGGTATACACCCCTAAAGATAGAGCTAAAAACGACTGTTGTGTGAAATATTATGAAAACTGCTTAGGGTATTACAACGAATATTTGTTTACTACTTATTGAAACCTTGATCGTTAATAAACTAAATGTGCTGTTACCGTTACCCACCCCCATTATGTAAAAAAGGGGGGTTGTAGCACTTTTTTCTGCAATAAAATATGTCAAAGTAAGTAATGCCAAATTTGACTTAAGATTACAAAACATGGAATAAAAATTAACAAAAAATGTGTCTTGGAGAAACTGTCTATCTTTCCCCGTTTCCGAGACAATCGCACAAGTTTGAGCTCAGAGACAAATGTATCTAACACAGCTAGCAACACAGCTATACTGGCTCCCTACCTGGCAGGAATTAACACTTTTGGCAGGAATTAACACTTGTCTTTGAAATCACACAGGCATGATTATCTCGGAAACGGGGAAAGCTAGACAATTTCTTCAAGACACCTTTTTTGTTTATTTTTACTCGATGTTTTTAAATCTTAAGTCAAAATCGGTAATACTTACTCTTACATATTTAATTGCAGAAAAAAGTTTTACAACCCCGTCTTTTTTACATGATGTGGGTGGGTAACGGTAACAGCACATTTAATTTATTAATGATCAAGATTTCAATAAGTAGTATACAAATATTCGTTGTAATAACCTAAGCAGTTTTCATAATATTTCACACAACAGTCGTTTTTAGCTCTATCTTTAGGGGTGTATACCGCCCTTATTATTCAAGATGGACCCTATGTTGCTGATGTGAATTATTCTATTTTCACCCAAGGAATATCCTGACAAAGTTTGATGCAATGTTTAAGATACACGTTGTATATATCCTTAAGAAACACTTTGACAAAGGGACAAAAGTATTCAGGTTGATTGAAATTTAAGTTAGTGCCATATCTCACCGCTAGAAGGTACCAGTACCAAAGTTTGACTGAGAGAGGGAGGGTTCACAAAATTATATATTATTTATTTCCTCCAATACCTCTTGTTGGATGGAAAGAAAAAGGAGAATATTAATAACTAATATAGAAACATCTTCTAGGCTTGAATAAAACTGAGAAGGCTGATGATGGATGTATATTGATATTGGCTGTTAGTGAAAAATAATCAGTTTTATTCACTTGGTTGTCAACTTATTGGTGTAAATATACATATATTCAACATAATGTGGGGTTGTAGTGGTAAGAGGGCTTAGGGGTTGAGGTCCCCCCCCCTCCCAAAAAAAAGTGCCAGAAGTAAAGGGAAGCCTGGAGCTTACATTAAAACATTTTTGAGCAACGGCAATTTAAGGGAGGTTTACATAAATATTTCATCAATTTACTTTGAAAGGCAGAAACTTACCTTCCTTTGAATCTAATGAAATCATGGTGTAATAAATCAAGGCAGGACTTCACCTTTAAGAATAAATGGGGTGTAAATTGAAATTGTATACTGACTTTCGTAATCTTCAGCACTAGTCTTTCGAAATTTCATTGCCACACTTAAAAAGTACGCCACATATCCCTATCTTCAGGTAGCTCTGTAAAGTTCCCCTCATAACACCCTAACTCTATCTTGAGGTAGTTCTCTCTAGTCCCCCTCATAACACCCTAAATCTATCTTGAGGTAGTTCTAAGCAGTCCCCCTCATAACACCCTAACTCTATCTTGAGGTAGTTCTCTCTAGTCCCCCTCATAACACCCTAACTCTATCTTGGGGTAGTTCTAACCAGTCCCCCTCATAACACCCTAACTCTATCTTGAGGTAGTTCTCTCTAGTCCCCCTCATAACACCCTAACTCTATCTTGAGGTAGTTCTCTCTAGTCCCCCTCATAACACCCTAACTCTATCTTGAGGTAGTTCTCTCTAGTCCCCCTCATAACACCCTAACTCTATCTTGAGGTAGTTCTATCCAGTCCCCCTCATAACACCCTAACTCTATCTTGAGGTAGTTCTATCCAGTCCCCCTCATAACACCCTAACTCTATCTTGAGGTAGTTCTCTCTAGTCCCCCTCATAACACCCTAACTCTATCTTGAGGTAGTTCTCTCTAGTCCCCCTCATAACACCCTAACTCTATCTTGAGCTAGTTCTAGGCAGTCCCCTCATAACACCCTAACTCTATCTTGAGATAGTTCTATCCAGTCCCCCTCATAACACCCTAACTCTATCTTGAGGTAGTTCTCTCTAGTCCCCCTCATAACACCCTAACTCTATCTTGAGGTAGTTCTCTCTAGTCCCCCTCATAACACCCTAACTCTATCTTGAGCTAGTTCTAGGCAGTCCCCTCATAACACCCTAACTCTATCTTGAGATAGTTCTAGCCAGTCGCCCTCATAACACCCTAACTCTATCTTGAGGTAGTTCTCTCTAGTCCCCCTTATAAAACCCTAACTCTATCTGGAGCTAGCTCTAACCAGTCCCCTTCATAACACCATAACTCTATCTTGAGCTAGCTCTAGCCAGTCCCTCTCATAACACACTATCTCTATCTTGAGCTAGTTCTACCCAGTCCCCCTCATAACACCCTAACTCTATCTTGAGCTAGTTCTACCTAGTCCACCCCATTACATCTTATATATTTCAGGTCCATTCTAATGTTATCCTCTCATCTGTGTGTAGTTCTTCCCAATGATCTCTTCCCATTGGGTTTGCCATTCAATATCTTGTTCACATAGTTTTATTTTATTCCATTTGCGCTGCATGTCCTATCCGCGGTAGCCTAAAATATTTGATTACAGTCTAATTTTCACATGAAGGGCCACTTGGTGAATACAAATTTGTTTACAGTTTGTTACAGTTTCTATTAACTATATTATTAGCTTTCTTTTATAGGTATTGAAAATATCTTTCAAAAATAAAAAAAACTGCAGCGTTCATGACTTGATGTATCAATATATACCCTGCGCCGGGCCACTTTCTATGATAATTGGATTGTAATTACTTAATTTGTATTATCTAAAGTATTGTGTTTCAATAATCTAATATGTCGTCAATAGCATTCACTTTGTTTTTCTGCGATATCAATTTTTTGCAAATTATGTGGTTACTGACCCAAACGACATTGCGTGATCATTAAATAGTCATCATGTACGTTTGATCTATTACCTTCGAAGAATGATATCGTTCTAAGAAATACATCAAATAAGATGGTAAGGGAAACAGGCGTAATGACCACATTATGTTTTAGTTATTATTATTATTATTAGCACCGCGTCTTACTACCTGTTTGGGTTGTACGCACTTACGCTAATGTGTAATGGTAGGGCGATTGTGAGATGAAATGGAGGCCTGGCATTCTACACATTCACAATTTATGATTAATACACGTCTTGTCACAGGGTGAAGGAAGGGTTTGGCAATCAGATAAATCTGTGCCTGGACCGAGGATTGAACCCCGGTCCCCCAGCACAGAAGTCTTGACACCTTACCCCTAGACCACCAGGTCACCATTATGTTTTAGTTAAAGTGAATGCACGAATCTACCCTGTATTGTATCTGAACTAATATATCGAGAGTAAATATTATGACTCGCGCCGGTCGATTCACGAGTCAAGGGAAAACATGATACCATGGATACAGGGATTGAACCCGAGACTCTTGAGTTTGTGTGGCTAT
The DNA here is from genome assembly GCA_902155825.1 of Timema genevievae. NCBI lineage: Eukaryota > Metazoa > Arthropoda > Insecta > Phasmatodea > Timematidae > Timema > Timema genevievae. Next base: position 3,999 of record CABFWO010003255.1, on the reverse strand, counting down.
GCCCAACCACTCAGCCATTATGATTCGTCTCGTATCCAAGTACATATCTCACTAGTTGTTGTATTTTATTGTATTATATTGTATGACTTACCAGTCTCAGTGAGGTTATGGTTTAAATCACAGTTGGGTGTAATAAGAGTAGATTTTATTAAATTATTTTCTTTTCTCACTCCACGAAAGTGTAGTACATTTTAAAAAAAACTCGCGTGACCTGGCGGTCTAGGGTTAAAGTGTCAGACTTCTGTGCTGAGGGTCCAGGGTTCAATCCTCGGTCCCAACACAGATTTATCTGATTACCAAACCCTTCCTTTACCTCTGACAAGACGTGTATTAATCACAACTTGTGAATGTGTGGAATGCCAGTCCTCCACCGTGGTTCGGATCCCACGTTAAACTGTAAGTCCTCCATTTTCATCTCACAATCGCCCTACCATTACACATTAGTGTAAGTGCGTACAAACTGAACGGGTAGTAAGACGCGGTGCTAATAATAATAATAATAATAATAATAATAATAATAATAATAATAATAATAATAATAAAATTAACCTCCAACATCTCTGGTAAAATAGTGTGAAATATGCTTAGAATAAAGCATAGACAATAAAATATCACACCAAAAAATGTTGTGACAATGCGTCTCTAATCCACTTCAGTGGCCAAATGGTATAGGGTGTCACTCTTGTGTTAGACTGACCTGCTGATGACGGGGTGATACTGGTTAGAATCACGGTCAGATCTACTTGCGTAGTTTTTCATCAATTGTTTCCCAAACGCCTTCCATGCAAATGCGGGTATATTACCTCCAAAATGTTTCCTTTGCTTCCTTCCTCATCCCTACCCCGTTAGAGTAGGTATCCCCTATGCGTACAACCTAAGCAGGTAGTAATACGTGGTGATGAAAAAAAATGCTACTTTAATCCCAAGTGAACATGTTAACTTAATTAGAAATTTTTTTCTTTTTTTTTTTAATTTTTTTTTAAATTCTTCAAATCGTCATTGTGATTTTGAGTATTATAACAACTTAATTTTGTGCTTCCCTTCTTATTAGCCATTCGAACTATTGGCAAAATTTACATATATGAAGTAGGGATGAAAAGTATTATTTTAGGGGAATTGTACCCGAATCTGCGAGGGGAGAGTGGGTAGCCCCATCGGTCGCCATGTCTATGCACAAATTTCGGCCGAGTGTAATAAGGATTGATTTAAAATTATTTTTCACTCTTCCTACACAGTCTAACTTCCTCACCCTTGACCCATTACTGTGGATTAACGCGTACGTCGAAAAACAAGAGCAGAGCAGAAACTTTGTCTCGTGACAAGCTTTAAAGTTTCAACCAATCCCAAGATTGGTTTCAACCAATCCCAATCCCACTTCATCTACGCGAGCGGTTCTGCTAAAGTTCAACTAATCTCTACTTTGTCGCTTTTGACTGAGATCTTCGGCACGGGAGAACCAATCAAATATCAAAACCAAACATCTCATACGCATGCGCTGTAGAGCTATAAGCTAGCAGACAACTTCGTTTTGAGGAGATTTTAAATACTCCGCTAACGGAAAGCGTATGTATCTGTTACAGGAAAAGTAGATTCTCCAGTAAGAGTTGACTTTACCTAGGCCGAGTCGACTCTTACTGGTCTTTTTAGTAAAAGTTGATTAAAAGCGAAAAGTGATGAATTTCGATCAACATTTACTAGTCAGAGTTGACCGTACCTAGGGAAAGTATACTCTTACTACCTTGAGTTAGTAAAAGTTGACTTTTTGCAAGGAAATGGTCTAATACCTAATAAAAAACAAATAAAAAAAGCAAAACCTTTATGATACAAAGAGAGATATAAATATTTATTATTTATTACAGCAAGATAAAGATTTGTGACACTTTGAGTTGCAGACCTAGCCTAACCTAACCTAACCTAACCTAGAAAACAACAGTAAACCAATAGAGCTGGGATATTCAAATCAAAGATGTGCGCGCAAAGTCGCATGTGGAGAGCAACATCGTGGAATCAACTTTTACTAAACCACAGCAGGCATAGTTAACTCTTCCTAGGAAAAGTTGATCTGTTTATTCTCTATCAACTTTTACTGATACTTTTAGTAAGAGTCGACTTTACCTAGGCCGAGTCAACTCTCCCTAACAATCTACTTTTCCTGTAACATATCGATTGATTGGATTGTGCCACGACACAGCGTGATAATTTGAAAACATACATCGTGATAATGATCAAAAAATATATATTTATCAACTAAAGAATAAAACATATTGATAATTAATTAGCTATAATATAATATTCCGCGTCTCGGCTACAACATTCGTAGCCCAGTATTAGAAAGATTAGCCAGTACTAATGTACTGTTGTCCAGGGGACACCCAAATGTACTAATCGCACATCCTTTCCATGGAGGCACTTTCCATGCTCCGATGACATGAGGTGATGGTGATAGTGAGTATGAGGGTGTGGAACCAGTACACACTCTTAAACCTAACCTAACAAGCCGTGGTAACCGTTGGGGTAGTTCCTCTATTAGGGGAAAATATCCAAGGTACCAGCCCAGAATCGAACCAGGGAGCCATAGGCTTGTAGTCAGGTGCGCTGACTACTACATCCTGGGGCCGTTTAATAAATAATCTGTTTAATTTCGCGTTATATTGCATCATGGGTCAACATAACAGCGTGTGAATTGCTGCGCTACTAAAACAAATTCTGTTCTTTATGTTTGGCGAACGTTTGAATTGAGCCTTAGTGTAGCAAAATGCAAATATACACTGAGCACCGAAATAAAATAATAACAAAAATCAGTTTGGCCAAGGACTTGTTCAAGATCGTCGACCTCGATGGTATTGGGGCAAATTTCTCGCCTCAGGAGCCGATGTTCATGGGTTCAAACCCAATTTAGGATCAACCTATTTTTCTTGTGTGATAAAAATCCGTAGTACAAATTCCTTCGTAGTGAAAGTGAAACCGTCGGTCTAATGTCGGTTGTGGCAAGTAAAATAACTCTGGAACTCTGGAGGGGATGTGAGAGTAGTTTTCCCGGCAAAATGGGTAGGTCCTCTCTCTCTCTCTCTCTCTCTCTCTCTATCTATCTATCTATCTATCTCTCTATGATAAAAAATTCTCTTGTACTGGTACAATCAGTCATTTCAGAAAGTTCACATTAAATACCTCAAATAAATGAAATTTTTAAAAAAGGTTTATGATCCATGAAGCGTTGGAATACATGAAATGTTAAACAACATTTAAAGGTGTGGTGGAAAGGGTCACTTGCTTGGGTCCATATTTTTACCGTTTTTATAACAAAGAACATTTTTCCCAGAGTTAAATAAAACATAGATTCATTTGATACATTTATTTTATTCTAAAAGTTGAAAATTGACACCTAGACACGGGAATCTAACCCGGGACCTTTGGCTTAGTACGCCAATGCTCTTTCCACTAAGCTATCCAGGAATCGTCCCATTCTCAGGGTAATTCTTCACTCATATTTTAAGGAAGTGTCTATGATGGACGTGCTGCCACTTGTACAATTATTATAATTGTAAGGGATCGCATATTTAAGGATCAAATAGCCGAAGCTATTATTTATGCTTCTAGCTAATAGCTTCGGCTATTTGATTCTTAAATATGCGATCCCTTACAATTATAATAATTGTAAAAATGGCAGCAATAAGCCAACTACCGAGTCTAAGGTGGCTGCGTTATCTGATAGCACGTGATCTTAATAAAATCACACATTTGTAGACGACGATTCCCGAAGAATGACCCTGGACACGGGACGAATCCTAGATAGCTCAGTGGTCAGAGCATTAGCGTACTAAGCCAGAGGTTCTGGGTTCGATTCTCGTGTCTATCAACTTTTAGAATATGATATCTAGATGGAGAATTCCTCACTAAAAGCATAAATAATAGCTTCGGCTATTTTATTCACATTTATTTTAATTTTTTTAATGCAATTTTAATTTAATTTAATTTAATTTTTTTTTAGCACCGCGTCTT